>JAMZAV010006208.1:0-90500 GCA_024449915.1 Sweltsa coloradensis
CCCCGGGGGCGGCGCAATATGACTTTTCCCAAATACCAATCTGGCGTTTTTGATCGATTTGGAACAAAAAGCGACCGAAACGAAAGCGAGTGGACTCAGACTTGGCCCCAGTAAAGCTCCCTAGTTTCTACGTCGTCGTCAATTCCCGAAAAAACGTCGCATTGAGCAAAAACCTGGGAATCGTTCTTGCCTTGCAGAAACGAGGAAAAGTCCATGCCGTAAATAGCCAAACTTTAGATACTTACTATAAGTAATAAGAATGGGAGTATTTCGCTCTGAAACTAGAGGTGAGCTCTGGCCGGCGAGGTGATACTCTCGGGCCCTACCCCGAACCGACCCCGGTCATGAGCCCGCCTCGGCCCTTGCCCCCCGGCCCCTACCATGACCTTTCTTTGCTTGTGCCTGGTTCTGACCAGCACAGGCCTGTCCCCTACGTCTCCCCGCGTCATTCGTCACCCCTTACGTTGAAAAAAAAGTTATTAATAACTAAGAAACTACATTATCACAGGAGGCGTAATATAACCTAACGGTTGGTGCGCCCTTAAACCTAATAAAACTTCATTAATTTCATTTTCTTTCTCTAAATCCCTTGGGTAAAATAGTGCATTGTGATCAAAATGGTTATCGCACTATAAATCCCAATAAACTTTTTAAAAAATGATTTGTTTATGTGTGAAAGCCAAAATGGTAAAATTTGTTTGTAGACAATATTAACGTTTCTAACTTTGTAGATGTATTTAACATTTAGTAAAATTGGCACATAAACTTCATTTGTAATAAAGGACATTTATATCAGACATTATCAAATTTATTATACTATTACACGTCACATGAATATCCATAACGCGTTCGTAGAAACGATTCTATTTAATATATAGCCGGCTGAACACTATTCTTCACAATAGAAAGCGTTTAACAGCGTCCAAAGATTCAGCCTGGGTAGGATCCACGGTACATTCCTCAATGAAATCCATTTACTCCGTTAACTCATCCAACTGAACTAAATGTAATCAAACTCTTACGAAAGCAACCGTGTTAGTTTCGCGAAGTTCGGGTTGTGGTGGTATGTCCAGAGTTCAACCTGCCATACCATTACTGAGGGCCCAATGATTTAGAGGTATTGATCGATAGAATCTGGTATGCAGGACTGGTATATCTATTGTAGCGAGGTATGCTATGTGCGATAGGATTGATGGATCGTTATAGTAAGTGTTGAATGCATCGCTAAAAAAAAATTAATTGTAATTCGTGTTATAAATATATATACAAATTATTTTTATAAAAAATAGTTGAAGCATAGATAGATTATATTAAGTCTATAGAATCACACCCCAATGTTATTTGATAACATTACAATATCTTACGTCAAAACTCGCGGATATCTCTTAACAAGAGAACATGTTGTTTAGATGTGACAAAGACGATGATGACCGCGATGTGAGAACCCTCCCTTTTCCGCCCATTATCCGTGGCTGGTTCTGACCTTAGAGCATGGATAGTGGTAGAGAAGCAAGCCAACGCTAGCGACCGCCGCGAGACGGACCAACATCGAAACGAGGCAAACCACGTGACTGAGGTCAATGCGGCGCGGTAATTCAATGAGTCTGCATAGGAACGGTGCACATTGGCTTTATTGTAACGCAAATACTTGAACATTTTCGATGCATGCATACATTTACACTGTCTACAAGTGGTGTATCAGTACACTATCATAATTATTCCTAATAATAAATAAAATAAGACTCAGATAGCCTTTCAAAGTGAGATAAACAGTTGGAGATAAACTTTCAAATTAGCTTTTCCCCACTGAAAATCTTTTGTGACTGAGGTGGGTAGATCCTAAAGTCTAATTACGAATGTATTTATTTATTTGTTTACTTATTATTAAGTGTTAAAAAATAGGCGCTTATAGCCTATACACTTTCTTGCTTTCTTCTTCTATTTCTTTTCCTCTAAACCATTTATGAAGTACCTATATTGACACATTTATTATTATAATCACATTCCCAGTATCATCAGGTAACACTTATTGTTCACGTTGATGATTGGCACTATTAGGTACTCAATGCTGAGTGGAATTTACTTCTGCTGTAATAACTTTATTGATTTAATAAAATTTACTATTAGAAAATATTCCTTGACAACTCCTATAATATGAAGCAAATAAAATCAAATACAAACCAAACAGCTAGCTTATATTACTATTTTAAATATTTACTTAAAGGGGCTATTACCTCAAAATTAAAAAATTATATTCGTAACTGTGATTTTACACGAATATTTCAATTTTCTTGAAACAGAAATTTAGGAAAATTATTGTCTTGTAAATTTTTTTTAAATTGGCTTGAACCTGCTTCTTTTTTCATATAGATACTAGAGCAGCTTCATACCAATTTACAATGCCCCTTTATAACATCGTGTACTTGAAATTGTGCACAAATATACTTTCAAACACACAAAATATTCATTCTAAATCACACCACCCCTTCTTGGCATAAAAGCATATTTTGACCGAGCCACTTGCCCAAATTATAAAACAAAACACGTAAAATTTACAGAAAAGGCTGTTGTGTATGTCAATAATGGCCAATATTTTTTTTGGATCAAAATACTCCAAGGTCACGTTCAGTGAGATCGTCCCATGATATTTCTATTGGGAGATATTTGCCGATGGGACCTAGCTCGAAAAATACAAAGTTTGACATTTTTTTTCGGTCATGGTGAACCCAATAATTTTTCTATTAATTGCTAAATTCATTACTAGTTAGCACGAATCAAATATATTTTTTGAGTTTAGTGGGTTAATACACTCCTTTAACTGTAGTTCATTGTTGTGTCTGCATCTATGTAATTAGATTTATTTAGTTGTCCTCCTTTGTAATCAGTTTTTTTTTAATTGAATAGGGTAAGTTAAATAAATAAAATTATAATTAAAAAAAATTAGCACTTGTAGATTTGTGTATTTTATAAGCAATGTCGTCAGTGTAAGCTATGGTTATTAATTAGGCCTAGTTATAAAAAAAATAGTTAAAATCAAGAATATTGGGTTCAGCTTGTCATGCATATGACCCCGGGAAAAATAATTGGCAAATAAATAGTTAATTTAATTAATTAATTAATTTTAATTTATAATAATTTCGAGCTAGGTCCCATTGGCAAAAATCTCCCATAAGAAAATTAATAACAATAATAACAACAACAACAACAACAACAACACAACAATAATATAATAAATAATAATATAATAATAATATAATAATAATAATAATAATATATAATAATATAATAATAATAATAATAATAATAATAATATAATAATAATAATATTATATTTGTGACGATTTTGATGCCTCGTGACCTTGGAGGATTTTGGTAACAAATTATTGGTCATTATTGACATACTCGAATATTTTAATGTGTATAATAATATTATATGACGTAAGAGCCTACATATAATTTTTGTAAACAACTATCTCAAAATGCATATTATGAATCTAATAACGCCTTCACAATTCAAAAAAAGACTTTGGTCTGAAAACGAAGAAGGTATAATCTTAAAACACTTTACAGATTGAATGTAAGACTGAACTGAAATTACCAGAATCCAATGCATATTAAAGGCCTAGCCTAGCCTATTCTTCATTTGTATCTTATTTGAGTTATTTGGTCTAAATAAGGAAAATAAGCAAATACCTTGGCTTTTAATCCCATTAACAAGTAGGCTATCTTAGGCTTAATATATATATTTATAGGAATTTATTATTGTATGTACTGATAATCACTTGTAGACAGTGTAATGTATGCATGCCTTGAAAATGGCCAAGTATTTGCGTTTTAATAAAGCCAATGTGCACCGTTCCTATGCAGACTCATTGAATTACCGCGCCGCCTTGACCTCAGTCACGTGGTTTGCCGCGTTTCGATGTTGGTCCGCCTCGGATGACGTCATACTCCCCTCTACCACTATCTATGCTCTAAGGTTCTGACCAACATGGGCCCCTCCCTAGGCTAGAGTGGTGCATTATGACCTAACGGTTGACGCGTCCTTAATCCAAATAAACAACAAACGTAACTAGAGGCGAGCCCTGGCAGTCGACCTAGACGATCTAGTTTTCTCACGTAGTCGTCGTTGGCGACCTCCCCGACATTGACGAAACCCCCGTCTGGGCCCGGGTAGAATTGGCCCAGAGCAGAGCATGGCTCTGCTAATCGTAAAAGGCGATTCAAGAGAAAAAAGTCCACCTCGCAAACATCAGCTAAAAACAGCGGAGTATCTCACTCCCCGAAACTAGAGGCGAGCTCTGGCAATCGGTCGTCGGGGACCTTGCCCCCTTCCCTTGACGACCCCCCGGCGACGATGACAATGACACAACGAACGATGACAAAGACGATGACGACCGCGACGTGAGAAACCCCCCTTCCTCTCCTTACCCGTGGCTGGTTCTGACCAGCATGGGCCCCTCCTCCTTCCCCCCACCCCCTTAGGCTAGAGTGGTGCATAATGACCTAACGGTTTGACGCGTCCTTAATCCAAATAAACCAAACCCCCCCCCCCCTTAAGCTAGAGTGGTGCATTATGACCTAACGGTTGACGCGTCCCTTTAAACCAAATAACAAACGACTATAACGGAACCCTTCTCCCTTTCATCACCCTACCCGTAGAGGGTTTATGACCAGCATGGGACTTTAACTTTCACATTCCCTAGCTTAAAGTGTCGCATTATGACCGAACGGTTAAAACGCCCTTATTCCAAATGAACTTAACTTATACTAAATATAAAATTACGACAAACTCGCGGACCTCTATAATCATAAAATATATCAAAGTTAATTATTTAACTAAATTTAATCCACATTTCGTTTCGTTTTTATTCAAATAAATTTTTTTCTTCGCTATTGCTAACATCTCCATAATTTTCTTTCTTTCCAAACTAAGAAAACAATATTATCTTAACACACCATACATTCCTCTCATTAATTTACAACAACACAGGCGGCGCAATGTGACATAACCGGTTGAACCCGCCCTGTTTCTAACGTCTCGTTTAGAGTCTCGGAGTATATGGAGAAAAGGACTTTTTGATCATAGCAACTTAGTACTCTTAAAATATGATTTAGGATTGCTTTCAAAAAACGAATAACAGTATAGTTCAATGGGGAGAATTGCTTTTTCCATTTGCTACTATTTATCCACCCGTATGGCCCGGGTAGAATTGGCCCAGAGCAGAGCATGGCTCTGTTAATCGTTAAATACGATTCAAGAGAAAAGTCCACCTCGCAAACATCAGCTAGTAAGAGGGAGTATATAACTCCCCGATCTAGAGCGAGTCCTGGCAATCGTCCGTCGGGGACCTTGCCCCCTTCCCTTTGACGCCTCCCGGACGACGATGACAATGACAAAAACGAACGATGACAAAGACGATTACGACCCCCGTCTGGGCCCGGGGGTAAGAATTGGCCCAGAGAAATGGCTCTGCTAATCGTAAAAGGCGATTCAAGAGAAAAGTCCACCTCGCAAACAGCAGCTAGAAAGAGGGGAATATCTTACTCCCCAAAACTAGAGGAGCTCTGGCAATCGTCGTGGGGGAAACCTTGCCCCCTTCCCTTGACGACCCCCCGGCGACGATGACAATGACACAACGAACGATGACAAAGACGATGACGACCGCGACGTGGAAATCCCCCTTCCTCCCCTTACCCGTGGATCGTTCTAAACCAGCATGGGCCCCTCCTTCCCCCCCCCCTCCAGGCTAGAGTGGTGCATTATGACCTAACGTTTGACGCGTCCTTAATCCAAATAAACCAAAAAAACAAAACCTTGCCCCCTTCCCTTGACGACCTTTCCCCGACGACGAAAGACCCAATGATACAAACGAACGATGACAAGGGCGATTACGACCCGTCTGGGCCCGAGGGAGAATTGGCCAGAGCATACCCCTGCTAATCGTAAAAGGCGATTCAAGAAAAAGTCCCCTCGCAAACATCAGCTAGAAAAGCGGATTTTTACTCCCTAGCAGATGTACCAAATATGAAAGCCTTGCGCATGCAATTTGATCTCTCCCATCTATGAAACTTCTATCATATGATAACGGCGACAAACTTTCCAAATTTCTCATCCAAAGTAATCTATTTAACAAACTTTAAGTAACTTCATACACATTTCTTTCTTTTCTTATTTTCTTTACATACATAACTTTTATTTTGCTATTAACTTTCTTCATCTTCAATTTATTTTGTTATTTATACACTTAGAAACAATCTAATCATCCAAAAATACTGCATTAACTCTTTTAAATTTTCTTTCCTTCACGGCGGGGCAATAGACCTAACCTGAAGCGCCCTAGTTTCTCACGGGGTCGTCGCCGAACTGAGCGAGCTCGGCATTGTCGTCGGGACCTTGCCCCCCCTGACGACCCCCCGGACGATGACAAGCAAAGACGATGACACCGCGACGTGGGAAAACCCTTTTTCCCCCCTTTAAAAACCCTGGCTGTTCTGACAAGATATGAGGCTCATCACTCCCCACCCGCTTGGCTAGGAGTGGTGCATTATGACCTCCGTTTGCCTCCTTAATCCAAAAAAAAATAAAAAAATAATACTCAGATAATAGGCCTACATTCACCTAGAGTCGTGAACGTTGCTAGATTTCATTATTCTCAACCTCTTTGATTGTGTAAAGCTTTCAACACACTCCAACGCACAGCGCATCACGCACACGCCACACTCGACACTCATCATGCACACGTACACACGCACACCACCTCAATCGCACTCAAACAACACCCTTCTACTTTAAAAGATTTTTGGAAGGTTAAGTGGTCACCGCCGTAGAGTCCTAGTTCTCCTAATCCATGGTGTAAATTCTCACTCATACCTAATTTAATTGTGCAAGTTAGTCAACTGGGGATTAGTCCGCGACTTGCAGTACACCAAACAACACGCGCCAGAATAACCACTATGACACGCTTCGCTCACTCTCCTGGCCACTTTACATTCCATTTGAATGCATTTGAATAAACTTTGAATAATGACCGCTGAGCTTCACGAAGCTAAACAAACTTTAAACTGAGCTTTTACAAAACACCTTTAATACAATATAAGCGTGTGGACGGGAAGATTGGCACTCAGCACTCGTGAATAGTAGACGCAGTTTCCCCGTCCCTAGGGCCCAGGGTTGAATGGGCCCAGGAGCATGGCTGCGTGCTAATCGTAAAAGTGCGATTCAAAGAGAAGAAGTACACCTTGCGAAACATCAGCTAGTGAAGAATGGTAGTATTTATTCCCCGAATCTAGAGGCGAGCTCTGGAAATCGTCCGCCGGGGACCTGCCTCCCCTTCCCTTGCGACCCCCCGGCGACGATGACAAAGAACAATGACCCCACGAACAATGTTAGAAAGACAATGACGACCGCGACGATGAGAAACCCCTTCCTCCCCTTTCCCGTAGATGTGTTGTGTCTGACGCAGCAATGGCCCTCCTCCCGCCCCCCCGCCCTAGGTAGAGTTGTTGGCATTATGATCCTAACGGTTGACGCGTCCTTATCAACTAAAAAAAAAACCTTGACAAATATTAACCAGATACAAAACATACACAGTCAAAACACGCTGGGGCAATTAGTGAAACAAAATACGTTAACATTGCCAAAAAAAGATACCCCCACGGTCCTGCTCTCAATAGCAATAAACAATATAATTCATCAAACACAGCTAACTCAATTCATTATCCTTACAATATCACAGTCGGCGCAATATTCGCTAGGCCGTTGAAGCGCCCTAGTTTCTCACGTAATATGTTCAAGTGCGCTATCATTAACTGTCCAATTATAAAATTGTATTAACTAAGAAACGATAGGTAAAATTTATATCTCAAGAACATCATACATAAAAAAAAAAACTACAAGACGCCATGATATGGGCTAGAGTAGAGGTCATTGACGCAACCTTAATATATAAAAAACTCGAAAAAAAGAGAACAGCAACACTCAAATGACGTTTACCTAACTTAGCGGTGTATAAAAATAATATGAGTGAATACAATATTGTGGTATTTTTAAATAATTGATTGTGGATAGTCTGGTGAGGATGTGAACATATTGTCTAAATTTGTACCTTTGTGTAACATATTGAACGTGATTGAATTTATGATTTAAAGATTTATATTTGTTTTTAAATTATTATATTAATGCCACCTGATTGTAGCGGCGCTGGGTAGTTTTTCGTCCACTAGCATGAATCTGTATCGTAGTGGTTTTTAGTTCGTACAGCTGTTATTAAAATACAATTAACTGCATCCTCGATCATTATGTAAAAAAAATAATAGTACAGCGGATTTGTATAATCAAGTAAGCAAAGAGAGTATAGGAACATTTGTTTTAGGCAAATTGCTGTTCGTCGGTGCTGACTGACACCACAGGTGTCTGAAATTTTGAACAATATGTCACGTATGTGGAAAATACAGGCGCTGCTAGTAACTATCATTTCCAATTGTTTGTTTGTAAAATAATTATAAAAAATAAATTAGTTTTCTCGAATTTGATTTTTGTTCAGATCTTCTAAAATTGACTTATTGACGCACAGCGATGGGGGGGCCGTCCATGTATGCTTCATTGACAACTTTGCAAAGTTTCATATACGTCAGGATGCATCTTGGCCGAGCGAATATCTATTTGCTAACTGCCAAATGTGTCCCATTCCCTCTTAAATGCAATTATAGCTGCACTTCTAAAGGTCAAACCAACGCGTATCACCAAGAAACACTCGTCGATCTCGTCAGACAAAACTGTCGTTTTCTCAACCTCTTCCCCGTTACTGTAATGTTTTTGCTCGAGTACCTCTAATACCTTAGCTTTTATCGTTACCTGTAGTCGCAGTGCCGACGTTGCAGAAGCCTTTACGGGTCACTTTCGCTTACTCTTAGTCGGTTTCAGAGCTCGTAGATGCGTCGAGAGTCGCACAACCAGAATTGAAAGCTTCGACTGCATTAATTCTTTAATCTTTGAAATAAACACCTTCCTTAAATCGTGCCACTTACTCTTTATAATCTTATGGAAGTGGTGCATACCGATGTAATTGTAACTTATAAATTTAAAGTTAAAGCAATCATTAAACATTAATTTCCATTGAATTTATTTCCATTTAAATAATTTGTTGTTTTGGCTATTACTACCATCGACCAAAGCCCCCGTCTGGGCCCCGGGTCAGAATTGGGCCCAGGTAGCATGGCTCTGCTAAATCGTGTGAAAGGCGACATTCAAAAGAAAACTTCCCACGTCGCAAACTCATCTAGTGAACGAGCGGAGTATCTTACTCCCCTAGACTAGAGGCGAGCTCTGGCAATCGTCGTCGGGGGACACTTCTACTTCCCCTTGACGACCCCCCGGCGACGATGACAATGACACAGTACGAACATGACAAAGCGATGACGACGCGACGTGAGAAACCCCACAAGCTATAACACTCCCCTTACCCGTGGCTGGTTCTACCAGCATGGGCTCCTACACCCCACCTCCCTTAGGCTAGAGTGGTGAATTATGACCTATAACGGTTGACGCGTCCTTAATCCTAATAAACAAAAAACAAAAAAAAGACTACACGAACGATGACAAAGACTATGACGATCGCGACGTGAGAAACCCCCCTTCCACCCCTTACTCGTTGATGGTTCTGACCAGCATAAGCTCCAACTCCCCTCCCCCCCACCCCACCCCTAGGTTAGAGTGGTGCATTATGACCTAACGGTTGACGCGTCCTTAATCCAAAAAAAGAAAAAAAATCGCAGATATCTCTTAACCAGAGCAAAGTTTTATTACCAGATGTGATTCAGGTGATGTACCTTTAACCGTACATCATATGCTAGCAGATGTACCAAATATGATGCCTTGCGCACGCAATTTGATCTCTCCCAATCATAATATGAAGCCCCCGTCTGGGCCCGGAGTAGAATTGGCCCAGAGCATGGCTCTGCTTATCGTAAAAGGCGATTCAAGAGAAAAAGTCCACCTCGCAAACATCAGCTAGTAAGACGGGGAGTATATTACTCCCGCGAACCTAGAGATCGAGCTCTGCATCGTCGTCGGGGACCTTGCCCCCCTTCCATTGCCGCTTCCTCGAAGACGATGACGACAACGACACCACGAACGATGACGAAGACAATGACGAGTGGTGCATTATGACCTAACGGTGGACGCTTCCTTAATCCAAAAAACCAAAAAAAAATCTGTTCAACACAATTCATTTATAAATAAATATTTCCAACCGAATGAATATTTTTTTTTGCTATTATTATCACCTCCTACATTTACTTTAATTTTTAAAACTTAGAAAGCAATATAATTTTGAAACACACCATAAACCCCTATCATTAACTGTCAATATCGTAGGCGGCGCAATATGACCTATACCGGGTTGAAGCGCCCTAGTTTCTCACGTGGTTTTAAGTCTGTGTGCTCGAGTTGTGCATGTTGTGCTACGCGTGAACCCACGAACAAGGCTCGCTCTTTGATCACGGTGTTGCCAATCTAGGTAATGGCGGACGCTATCTTTGATACCGTCATACGTCTGCTGTGCGGCTAACCTACATTCACGCACCAGACGCCTTTTTCGAACCCTTGCAACCACCCCTTTGAGGTACAAGTGTGAAGTACAATAAGTGTTGTTTCGCCATCAACATCATGTGTTAAGACCGTGTCTACGTTGAAAATACCTCCGTTTAGCTTTTTTTTCTGCTCTTCTCAGTACAAACAAAACTTTTATTCACAGGAGCTGCGCAATATGACCTAACCGGTTGAAAGCGCCCTATTTTTCTTCTCACGTCGTCGTCGTTTGAGGTACAAGTGTGAGTACAATAAGTGGCTTGTTTCTCCATCAACAGTGTTCATGTTTTAAGAACCGTGTCACGTTGAAACTACCTCCGTTTAGCTTTTGTTTTCTGCTGCTTCTTCTCATTACTTTCATTCACAGGTCCGGCGCAATAAATGGACCTAACCGGTTGGAAGGCGGCCTAGTTTCTTCTCACGTCGTTGTCGTTGTTAGTCTTTACTTTACGAAAAGGTATCTTGTCACGGTTTTTATTCTAGTATCTAGGTTCATCAAAACACTCAGACCTTTGTTCGTTATGAGTTATAAAAACTAAAAGGTTATACCTTAATAAAACCAAAACCTAAACATTCTCATTGTTAATATTTAAAGATGGTTATTTATTTTTTTCGAAAACCAAGAACAACCTATAATATGATATGATAGTGCATGTTTGTACTGATTTTGCATTTTCATTTCATATAGTGTGTTATTTTTCCATTGTCGGTTGCCCACTTTTGTTCTTTCGATAGCAAACACTCCCTTTCTCACATCACGCGATGAGATCGAACTGAGAAACCTCCAGTGTCTCTTCGCTGTCTGTAGCTGAATATGACCCTGCACGGTCCCGTCCTTTCCCACACACCTAAGCCTTAGAGTGGCGCATACGACCATAGGCTGGCACAAGCTATCGGTTTCGTGTATCGTTGCTGTCCCAGATCGTACTTTCTTACTTGTGACTCAAATAGACACCAACACATATTCACACCCAAACAACGTAGTCTGAATACACCTTTGAATGCGCCTAGAGTCACCCACGAGACTCGCCAACTCCCTACCCGAAACCCACAGTTCGCATTGCTCTACATTAGTTATGCTATCGTTTCGATAGTTGGTGGCTTGACCACTACATCAGTATCCAGTATCTCGTTATTACTTGGTTAACTACAATGAAGTTGGGTCTTGGAAATGGGGATGAAATGTGCGTCGTGCTATTTATCATATACCATAGTGAGAAAACATCACTCCCGGATCGACAGAGGGTGGGTTGATTGATACCGCCCGCCGAAAAATGCTGACTCGGGTTTTTAAAGCCTTTTTCAAGACAAAATGTTGAATATCACCTCTCACATGCTAGAGTAAAGTTATAATGTTTCCGAATCGAAATAGGCCCACACGAGTCTGACTTTATCAAGACAAAAAGCTGTTGAAAAAATTTAATTTTTTTTGTTCCCATTATGTGACACACGCTATGTAAAAAATATACCGTACATCCATAATGTTAGCAGAATGTAGCAAATATGTGGATTGCCGCACGTGCAATTTCACCTCTCTAATCACCTGACGAACTGCCATAATATTATAACGGCATCAGCCCCGTCTGGGCCGGGGTAGAATTTGGCCAAAGCATTGCTCTTGCTAAGTCGTAAAAGGCGATTCAAGAGAAAACAGTCCACCTCGCAAACATCAGCTAGTAAGACGGGAGTACTTTCACCCCGAAACCAGAGGCGAGCTCTGGCAATCGAGTCGAGGACACGTCCCTCTTCCCTTGACGACCTCCCCGACGAAGACACATGACACAACGGAACGGTGACACCGATGATTGACGACCACGACGTAAAAAACCTTCCTCTCCCTTACCGTGCTGGCTCTAGACCAGCATGGGCCTTTCCTCCCCATTTCCCCTAGGCTAGAGTGGGGCATTATGGACCTAATGGTTGACGCGTCCATAATCCAAAAACCAAAACTATAACAGACACAAACTTCTAAATTTCTCATCGAAGTAAGAGATTTATACCATATTAGTTCATATAAAACATATTTCATTTTGTATTCCAGATTTTTTTGTCTTTTTTCCTTGCTAAGATTATTTTTTTTTCTTTTATAGACTGAGTAAACAATATAATCATCACACACCAATTTAATAAACTTACAATATCCTGGTGGCAACGATATGAACCTAACGGTTGAAGTGCGCAAGTTTCTCGTGTTCCGTCGTATGTCTTCAATCTTCATGTCGTGTTGGAACTATTTCTAGAAGTGACTACCGCCCCTCTGGTCCATGGAGTAGAATTTGTCATGGCAAGCAGCATGGCTCTGCTAATCGTTAAAAGACGATTCCAAAGAGAAAAACTCCACCTCGCAAACATCGCTAGTATATGAAGGTTAGTATTTACTCCCTGAAAGTAGAGGCGAGCTCTAGCAATCGTCGTCGGGGCCTTGGCCTCCTTTCCCAACGACTCCTCGACTCCTCGAGACATAACACAAGAACGTGACGAAGGACAATAACGACCGCGCGTGAGAACCCCCCTTTCCTCCCCTTACCCGTGGCTGGTTCTGACCACAGATAGGCCCCTTCTCCCCCCACCCCCCTAGGTTAGAGTGGTGCAATACGACAAAACCGGTTGAAGCGCCCTATCCTCTCACGAATCCGTCCCGTGAGAGTAAAATTTTGTGGTAAAACCACCAATACCTCACGATTCATCGATCGTCAACGATAAGATCGATAAGTCTTAAAAACTTCGCGCAAAAAAAAAGACACGATGTCACTCTTGTGGCTGCCTGAGAACGTATACTAGGTCTAGACTGAGCTCCCGTCCTGGGCCCGGGGTAGAATTTGGCAGTACATGCCTCTGCTAATCGTAAAAGGCGATTCAAGAGAAAAAATCCACCTCGAAAATATCAGCTTGTAATAACGGAGTAAATTACTCCAAGAAACTAGAGGCGAGCTCTGGAAATCGTCGTGCTGGGACATCTTTCCGTTCCCTTGACGACCTCCCCGACAACGATGTACAATGACACATAACGAAACTGATGACAAAGACTATGACGACCGCGATGGTGATAAACCCCCGTTTCCTCTCCCCTTAACCCGTGGCTGGTTCTGACCAGGCATGAACCCCCTCCTCCCACCTCCTAGGCTAGAGTGGTGCATTAGGTTTGTTTTGGTTTGCTACACACGAACTTACACTTTACACTATTGTATGGCTCAAAATGTCTAAAAGCGTTTTTGACAGGGGGGGGTATTAAGTGTAGTGTAAAGTGTAGCCGTTTGTTGTGACTTCGTGTAGTGTGAAGTGTAGAATTTCTACACGAGCACTAGGAAGGTTCGTTGTAGGGGTGTAGGTGTAAAAATTAGCGCACACATTTGAAGGAAAGCAGCTTAAAACATGATGAATAGGCACATTCTTTCATTGTACAATCCGTTATAACCTCCTAAAACAATTAATAGCTATAATACGTATTATAAACTGATCGAAGTTATTTTATTTTGTGGCACTATGTTTTGTGATGAGGGCAACATGCGTAGGGGACTCTAACCTCAATTAGGATAAGCACTATTGAAAGTTTATGTCCAAATAGCTTTTCGATCGTTCAGATAGTACACATTTTCTATCATTTGTGATCTTTTTAGTGCCTTCAACGTACCTGTTTGTTGTTTTAAATTGTATGTGTTTTAGTTTTGACAGTTCGATGTGAGCGAATCTAGTGTAGAGTGTAGCTTTAAAAACGTTTGGTTATCCTAGGGTAAGTGTAGTGTAATTTGATTTCAACTACACCTAACACTACACAAGTCTAACACTACACTTAGGTAAACCAAACAAACCTATTATGCCTAACGGTTTACACGTCCTTAACTCCAAAATCAAACAAAATTCCTTTTAAATAACTTGTCGAAACAATACAATATACCTAACCGGTTGAAGATACTAGTTTCTCACGTCGTCTTCTTGAATATTTTGCTTCGTTTACGCAAGAAATAAAATTTTTATTTTTCATCCCAAGAGGTGTTCGATTATATAAAATTGTAAATATTTTTCAGATGGCTCTAGTAAACATTGCAAGTTTTAAAAGAGCAAACCACTTCCAGAAGCCATTCCGTCCAAGTGGTTTTAGTTCATCACATAGTTTCAGTGTTTGTAAGGAAGTCGGGTTGCAAAGAATACTCAATCAGAAACTTGAGCAACCTCGGGCTGTTTAGATTTGAGATCCGCTACGGGGGTTCTGGGTGGGGGGTGAAGTCTTAGATACAATGAGGAGAAAAGGAATAATTATTTCAACATCTTTATTAACCCTCACTGTTGATTATATATCCATGTTAAGAAAACTAACCAAGGTCATTAATAAACGTTTTGCTGCTGATTGGAGTACTTAAGGCGAACGTTGAACCCATTGTGTGAACACGTTAGTGTGTAGTTAAGTTTAAACGTCGACAAACTAGAAAACTTTCTATACAATTTTCTCATTAAAAGTTAATTTTATTATATACAACAAAAGTTAACATTTTACAATGTTCGTTTTTTCATTTAAAACAAATATCTTGTCCAATTTTCATTTTATTTACTGGTGGATTATCTTAGGATCGCGGTGCTGTCATCGTCTTTGTCATCAAAATCTTCGTTGTTGTCATCGTCATAATCATGCAAACCACCATAATAACTGATATTTCATTAGCTTACAGGAGATCTCGGCGGCGCAATATACTTTTTACCCAAGACTAACCAAATCGGGGGCAGATTTTGTGTGATCGACTGTTGGACAAAACGCCTGACTCGGCAAACGTAGAGTGCTGGATGTGAGGATACGTGACTCAATGACTTGCCTCCCGTTGAAGCTCCCTAGTTGGTCTCACGTCGACGTCACTTGGCAGCTAACAAATACGCGCATGCCTCAGCCAAAAGCCCGTTAGAAATCGTCTGCCTTGCAAAACGAGGGAAAGTCCTTTAGCCGTAAATGCCACTTTAGATACCTTTAATATTGTATGTCAATCTAGTGACAATGCGTAGTAGTTGTTTCGGTCGCTGAACACTAGAGTGGAGCTCTATGGCCTGGCGAGTGTGATTATACTCCTCGGGCCCTATACCCCGAACCGACCCTCGGTCATTAATGCCCTGCCTACGTTAGTCCCCTTGCCACAGCCAGTGCGCGCCCGGCCCCGCCTCCTCCCTGCCACCCTTGGTCCGGAGTGTTCCTCTATCCCCCCCCCCCTGCCCCCTCGCAGACCGTCTCGGCCACCCCCCGGCCCCCTACCATGTGACCCTTTCTTTGGCTTGTGCCTGGTTTCTGACCAGCACAGGATACTGTCCACCCCATACGTCTCCCCGCGTTCATTCGTCACCCCGTTACGTTTCTAAAAAAAAAGTTATTAAATAACTAAGAAACTATCATTATCCACAGGAGAGCGTTAATATACCATAACCTAACGGTTGGTGCGCCCTTAAAAACCTAATAAACTTCATTAAACTTTCATTTTCTTTCCTCTAATCATCCCTTGGTAGAAATATGCAACGGTTGTGTGATCTAAATTGGTTATCGCACTATAAATCCCCAACTTAAGCCTTTTTAAAAAATGATTTGTTATTATTGTGTGAAGCCAAAACATGGTAAAATTTGTTTGGTTAGACAATATTAACGTTTCTATAACTTTGTAGATTGTATTTGCACACTTTCATATAAATGGCACCGGTAGAACTATCCATTGTGTAATAAAGGACATGTTATATCAGACATACAAAATAATTATATTATACTATTTACACGTCACATGATTCGATGTAAGTTCCCATCTACCTTGAGGTTTTAGGTGTGTGGCGTTTTCCATGTGTAGAACGATTTCTATTTAATATATAGCCGGGCTGAACACTAATTTTGCTTCAACAATAGAAAGCGTGTGTAACAGCGTTCCATGAGATTCCAGCCTGCGTAGTAGGATCCAAGCGGTACATTTCCTCAATGACATCCGTTTACTCTCGTTAACTCATCACTGCCCTAAATGTCATCAACTCTTAGCGAAAGCAACCGTGTTAGTTTCGCGAAGTTCGGGTTGTGTGGTAATGTCCAGATTTTCAATCCTTGCCATACCATTACTGAGGGCCCAATGATTTTAGAGGTTTATTGATCGTGTGCATAGAAAGCTTGTCATGCCTGTACTGGTATAGGGTGGATCTTTGTTAGTCGAGGTATGCTAGTGCGATAGGATTGATGATCGTTAATAGTAAGTGTTGAATGTGCATCCTAAAAAAAAAATTAATTGTAATTCGGGTTATAAATATATATCAGCAAATATATTTTTATAAATAAATAGTTGAAGCCTACGATAGATTATTATCATTAAGTCTATAGAATCACGACGGCAATGTTATTTGATAACATTAACACATATCTGTACGGTCAAACCTCGCGATATTCTTAACAGGAGAACAATGTTTTGTTAGATTGACAAAGACGATGATTGACCGTGGTTCTTGCTGCGCGAAGTGCTGAGAACCCTCCCTTTCTCGCCATTATTCCGTGCTGGTTCTAGACCGCTTAGCGCATGGATGACATGGTAGAGCAAGTCAAGCCCAACGCTAGCGACCGTGCCGAGCGACTTGACGGTACCCAACATTCCGCAAACGAGGCCAACCAATGTTAGTCTGTGAGGTCTGGGCGGCGTCGGTACATAATCAACTGATAGTCGCATACAGGACTGGTGCACCTCTGCGCTTATGTGTGTCTAATCGCGGTGCAAATAACTAGTTGAACATTTTCGATGCATGCATATATTTACACTGTGCTCTATCATAAGTTGTGTGTATCAGTACATACATAATCAATTTAATCGGTTCTCCTATAAATAATAGTAGCATAAAATAAGACTCATTATTCACGCCTTTCAAAGAGTGCGAATTAAAACCATTTGGGTGAGTAAGACTGTTCAAATAGCTTTTCCCCACTGAACAATCCTTTTGTTACTGTGAGTGAGGTAGATCCTAAAAGTCTAATTACGAATGTATTTGATATTAATTTGTTTACTTCTTTCATTCAAGTGTTCAAAAAATAGCCTTATATGCCTCTACCAACTTTCTTGCTTTCTTCTTCTGAATTTCTTTTCCTCTATAAACCATTTTATGAAGTACCTATATATGACACATTTATTATTTAATCACATTCCGCAGTATCATCAGGTAACACTTTATTGTCACGTTGATGATTGGCACTATTAGGTACTTACAATGCTGAGCTGGATTTCTTCTGCTGTAATAACTTTATTGATTTAATAACAATTTTCTATTTAGAGAAAATATGTCCTTGACAACTCCATAATAGGAAGGCAATAAAATACAATACAACCAAAACAGCTAGCTTATATTACTATTTTAAAGTATTTACTTAAGGGGCTAGTTACCATCAAAATTAAAAAAAATTATATTCGTACTGTGCTTTTACACCGAATATTTCAATTTGCTGAAAACAGAAATTTTAGGAAAAATTTATTGTTCACTTGGTTGTACATTTTCTATTAATTTGGCTTTAACCCTGCTTCTTTTTCATACACATATATACTAGAGCCACTTCATACCAATTTCACACAATGCCCCTTTATAAGCATCGTGTCTTGAAATTGTGCATCAAATATACTATTCAAACACACAAAAATATTACCACAATTCTAAAATCACACACCTTCTTGGCATAAAAGCATATTTTGACCGAACCACTTGCCCGAAATTATAACAACAATATATATAGAGATATTTACAGAAAAGGCTGTACAGTATGTCAATAATGGCCACATTTTTTTGGTATCATAAATACACTCTCAAAGGTCACGTTCAGTGAGATCGTCCCAGATATTTCTATTGGGAGATATTTGCGATGGGACCTAGCTCGAAAATACAAAGTTTGACATTTTTTTTCGGTCATGTGACCCAATAATTTTTCTTATATTAATTGTGCTTAAATTCATTACTATTTAGCACGAATCAAATATATTTTTTTGAGTTAAGTGGGGTTAATACCTCCTTTAACTGTAGTGTTCACTTGTGTTTCTGCAGTCTATGTAATTAGATTTAATTTATAGTTGTCCCTCCTTTGTAATCAGTTTTTTTTAAGTTGAATAGGGTATTACGCTGTATACAAATTGAGAAGAATAATGTCTAATTAAAAAAAATTAGCACTGTAATGATTTGTTGTATTTGTATAAGCCAATTGTCGTCACGTTAGTATAGTCTATACTCGTTTCTCGGTTATTAATTAATGCGCTAGTTATCAAAAAAACAAGGATAGTTATAAATCCAGGAATATTGGGTTCAGCTTTTTGTCATCATATGACCCCGGAATAGCACATAAATTTGGCAATAAATAGTTATATTTCATTAATTGAATTAGATTTAATTTAGTAATTGCTTCGTGTGGCATGCTAGGGTCCCCTTGGCCGATACAATCTCCCATTCATGTAAAATTAAGTAACAATTAAGATAACAACAACACACAACAAACAACTAGACCAACAATAATGGATAATATCTAATAATAAATCCTTAATAGATAATAATAATAATAATAAAATAATATGGATACAATAATATAATAATAATAATACACATAGATCGAATATAATAATATATAAGGTAATGAATAATATTAAATATTCGTTTTGTGATACGATGTTTGTGAATGCCCGATAACCTCGTGACTTCGTTTGGATGGATTTTGGTAACAATTATTGTGGATCATTAAGTTGACATATCTCGAATATTGTTAATGTGTATAAATAATATTGTAGGATGACGTAATGAGCCTACCATATAATTTTTGTAATCACAACTATCTCAAAATGCATATTATGAAGCTAATAAACGTGCCCTTCACACTTCTAAAAAGACTTTGTCTGGAAAAGACGAAGAAGGTGTTAATCTTAAAACCTATTACAGATTGAATGTAAGATATGACCTGAAATTACCAGTAATCCCACAATACTTAGCATATTAACGGCCTAGCCTAGCCTAATTCCTTCATTTGTACTCTTATTTGAGTTTTTGGGTCTAAATAAGAAAATAAGCAAATACCTTGCCTGTTAATCCCATGTAACAAGTGGCTATCTTAGGCTTAATAATATATATTTATAGGAATTTATTATTGTATCGTACTGATAATCACTTGTAGACAGTGGTATGTTGCATGCCTTGAAAATGGCCAAGTATTTTGCCGTTTTAATAAAGCCTTGTGCAGCCGTTCCTATGCAGACTCATTGTGAATTACAGCGGCCCGCCTTGACCTCAGTCACGTGGTTTTGCCGCGTTTCGTGATGTTGGTCCGCGCCTCGGATGACGTCATACCCTCTACCACTATCTTATGCGCTAAACGGTTCTGTCACCAACAAGGGCCCTCCCTATGGCCTAGAGGTGAGTGGTCATTATGACCTAACGTTGACGCGTCCTTAATCCAAATAAACAACAAACGTACTAGAGGCGAGCCCTGGCAGTCGACCTAGACACGATCTCGTTTTCTCAACGTAGGGTCGTCGTTGCGACCTCCCCGACATTGACGAAACCCCCATCTGGGCCCGGGTAGAATTGGCCGCAGAGCGGAGCCATTGGCTCCTGCTAATCTAAAAGTGTGCGCTTCAAGAGAAATAAGTCACCGGTCGCAATACATCAGCCTAGAAAGAAGCGAGTACTCTTACTCCCCGAAACTAGAGGCGAGCTCTGCGAATCGGTCGTCCGGGGACCTTGCCCCCCCCTTCGCCTTGACGCACCCCCCGGCGACGATGCACAATGACACAACAGACTGAACGATGACAAAGACGATGACTGACTCGCGACGGAAAACCCCCTTCCTCTCCTTTACCCGTGGCTGGTTCTGACCAGCATGTGATCCCCATCCTCCTCCCCACCCCCCCCCCTTAGGCTAGAGTGGTTCATTTGACCTATACGTTGTGACGCCGTCCTTACATCAAATAAACCAAATCCCCCCCCCCCCTTAAGCCTAGGTGGTGCATTATATTGACCTAACGGTTGACGCGTCTAATCAATAACAAAACGACTATAAACGGAACCCTTCCCGCCTTTCATCACCCTACGTCGGAGGGTTATGACCAGCATGGGCTTTAACTTTCCATTTCCCTAGCTTAAAGTGTCGCCATTATGACCGACGAGGTGTTAACACGCCTTATTCCAAATGACTTTTTAACTTATACTAAATATAAAATTACGCCAAACTCGCGGACCTCTATAATCATAGAATTATCAAAGTGTAATTATTTAACTAAATTTAATCCACATTTTTCGTTCGTTTTTATATTCAAATCAAATACATTTTTCTCTTCGCTATTGCTAACATCTCCATCATTTTCTTTGAAAAAGGTTTTCCAAACTAAGAAACACATAATTACATCTATTATACGTACACACCATTAACAGTTCCTCTCATTTATATTTGTACAACATATCACAGGCGGCCGCAATGGTGACATAACCGGTTGACAAGCCGCCCTTTTCTAGACGTCTTCTGTTTAGAGTCTCGGTAGTATATTATGGAGACAAGGGACCTTTTGATTCATAGCAAACTTAGTACTCTAAAATATGATTTAGGATTGCAGTTCAAAAACGAATAACAGTATAGTTCTGGAGAGAATTGCTTTTTCCATTTGCTACTATTTATCCACCCGTATGGCCCGGGTTAGAATTGGCCATAGCAGAGCATGGCTCGGTTATCGTTAAATACGATTCAAGAAGAAAAGTCCACCTCGCAAACATCAGCTAGTAAGAGTGGAGTATATAACTCCCCGATCTAGAGGCGATCGCCCCTGCAATCGTCGTCGGGACCTTGCCCCCTTCCCTTGACGTCCTCCCGGCAAATTCGATGACAATGACAAAACGAACGATGACAAAGACGATTTACGACCCCCGTCTGGGCCCGGGGTAGAATTGGCGCCAGAGCATGGCTCTGCTAATCGTAAAATGGCGATTCAAAGAAAATTCCACCTCGCAAACATCAGCTAGAAAGAGCGAATGATCTTACTCCCCGAAACTAGAAGCGAGCTCTGCAATCCGCCGTCCGGACCTTGCCCCTTTTCCCTTGACGAACCCCCCGGCGACGATGACAATGACACACATCGATACGATGACAAAGACGATGACGACCGCGACGTGAGAAATCCCCCTTCTCCCCTTAACCCGTGGATCGTTCTGACCAGCATTGGCCCCTCCTCCCCCCCCCCTTAGCTAGGAGTGGTGCATTATGACCTATACGTTGACGCGTCTTAATCCAAATACACCACAAAACCTTGCCCCCTTGCCTTGTACGTACCTCCAGACGACGAATGAACTCAATTGGATAGCAAAATTAAGGTACGCAACTGATTCTCACCATAGGACGATAATTGAGTCGATCCAATCTCGTCTTGTGGCCCGAGGTAGAATTGGCACGAGGATAGCCTTGCTAATCGTACACAAGCGATTCAGAGAAAAAGGTCCAACTCTGCTCAAACATCAGCTTAGAAAATGCGGATTCTTAACTCCCTAGCGAGGGAATGTACCAAGTATGATGCCCTTGCGCATGGCGAATTTGATCTGTCCTCCCCAATATCATATGAAGAGACTTCTATCAGTATGAAATAACTGCGCAACTTTCCAAATTTCTCATCACAAAGGTAATCTATTTAAATTTAACAAACTTTATGTAACTTCATACACATTTCTTTCTTTCTTATATTTCAATTATACTACATGAGCCTTTTATCTCTTGCTTGCTATACCATTGCTAGGTTCTTCATCTTCATTTATTTTGGTTATTTATACCTTAGACAACATCTAATCATCAAGATCATACCCTGCATTAACTCTTCTCAATCTTACTTTCATTCACAAGTGCGCAGCAATATGACCTATAACCGTGTTGGAAGCGGCCCTAGTTTCTCGCACGTCCGCGTCGTCTGCCGGCAAAAGAACTCAGGCGAGCTCTGGCAAATTGTCGTCGGTGACCTTGCGCCCCCTTCCCTGACGACCCCCCGGCGACGATGACCATGACAAGCCGATGACGACCGCGGCGATCGTGGAGACCTTCTATTCTTCCCCCCCCTAAACCGTGGCTGGTTCTGATCAGCATGGGCCCCTCCTCTCCCCATGTTCCCTAGGCTAGAGGTGTGCATTATGAACTAACGGTTGACGCGTCCTTAATCCAAATAATCAAAATCAAAATAAAAAAAACACGAAGCGCGACGTGAGAACCCCCCCCCCCCCTTCCTCCTCTACGCCGTGGCTGGTTCTACTATGGGCACCTCCCTATATCCCCTAGGGTAGAGTGGGTGGCATTATGACCTAACGGTTGACGCATCCTCAATCCAAATAAACAACAAAAAACTATCTTTCCTACCCGTGCTGGGGTTCTGACCAGAATGGGGCCTTTCCTCACCGATATCCCTTAGTGCTAGAGTGGTGCATTATGACGCTAAGACGGTGTACGGCGTCGTTAATCCAAATAAAAACACAAAAAAATCTTATAATATGATAATGTTCGTCACGTTGAAAAAACAAATAACGTAGTTTCAATTGTGGAGAGTACATGTGCTATTTCCAATTTGCTACTATTTTATCTCGCTTACGCGCCGTCATAATGTCGTTGCTGATTTGGGGAGTTTGCCTGTACGAGCTCGAACGTAATTAACATTTTTATATAATGGCACGGTGTGGCCATTCGGCTAATCTAGTTCGCGTTGATGGATGATGATACAGCTGTAAAAGGTACAGATGACCGCATTACTCCTATGAGATCTTATTCATCTGCGTCGCGAGTAACCACGGGGCGACACACACTCCAACTGCAGGTCGAAACGCTTCACCAAACGTTCGAATCATGCCTAACGCTTTTTTTGCTGAGTAGATTTCATTGTGAACTCGGGGTGTGGTTGCAAGTGTTCAGCTGATTGTAGGGTGGCTCGTAGCACGATAGTGCGGCGTGCCGTACCATCATAGCTCCCAAACGAGAACCTCCTTTGTGTAGGCCTGCGTGAAAATTAAGGATATTACGTGGCACGGATGTCGATATCGTTCTTGAAACTTGAGAAAGGGTTGATTGTAGCCAATATACAATAATATTATAGTTGGCGAGTAAAACAGACGCTCTCGCAAACATCATCTAGTTAAGAATGGTACGCTTTGATATACTCCCGAAAACTAGAGGCGAGCTCTTTGGCGAATCGTCGTCGTGGAGGCATCTTGTCCCCTTCCTTGACGAACCCCTCAACGAAGAACTGATGACAGGACATGACAAACCACGAAGGATGACAAGCCAATGACTAACCGCGACGTGGATAACCCCCTTTTCTTTCTCCCGTTACCCGTAGGCTGTTACTGACCCAGCATGGGCTCTCCCCCTCCCCCCTATGTAAGAGTGGTGACTATGAACCTTTACGTGTTGACTGCCGACCTTAATTCAAATAAACCAAACTCTCCCTTGACGACCTCCCGGGAACGACGACCATGACAACAAGAACGATGACAAAGAAAGATGTAACGACGCGACGTGAGAACCCTCTCTTTCTTCCTCATTCCCTTCCAACCTCCCATTATCCGCTAGGATAGAGTGGCCCCGGGGGGGGCATTATGACCTAGACGTTTGAGGACGCGCCCGTAATCCAAATAAAGAAACCATACAAACCTTCAACATGTGGAATACTATCAATCGTATCTATATTTTTGTACCAATTATTTTACTTATACAACTACAAACTTTATTCACTATTATTTCGCATTTGCAGCCATAAACAAATTGCGTAATCCAGTTTAAGCCAGCCGTGTTTTCTCATGTAGGTCAAATTCCCGGCCCTAGGGCTGTAAGTGTGGCTGCGGAAGTAGAGGAAGAAAGAAAAAGGTTTGTCCAGATTATGGCGTTGCTAATCGTTTTTTTTCTGCAACTATCACCAATAAGTTAATCTGTATAGTACTGGGCCCGGGATAGAATTGGCCCAGAGCATGGCTCTGCTAATCGTAAAAGGCGTTCAAGAGAAAAAGGTCCACCTCGCAAACATCAGCTAGTAAGAGCGGAGTATTTAACTCCCCCGAAACTAGGGCGAGCTCTGGCCAAATCGTCGTCGTGGACCTTGCCGGCCTTTCCCTTGACGAACCCCCCGGGCCGGCGATGACAATGACACAACGACAATGACAAAGACGATGACGAAACGCGACGTCGAGAAACCCCCCTTCCTCCCCTTACCCGTGGCTGGTTCTGACCAGCATGTGACCCTCCTCCCCCCCCCTTCCCCATGGCTGGAGTGGTGGCATTATGACACCTAACCGTTGACGCGTCCTTAATCCAAATAAACCAAAAAAAATAATTTATAAGCAAAATAAACCCTCCATTTTATTTGAAATTTTTCAATCACAATAATTATTGAAAGATATTTTATCTACCGCTTAGCACACTTTTACACTGGGACCCGGCACCTCCACTCAAAATGTCTGAAAATTCACTTTTAACATTTATATCGATAAATTATATATTAAGACTATATTCACAACGGTCCCACAAGACTGCAGAGTTTGGTGAATACCTCATGTGTGTACATAGGACAGGTTCGTGTTTTCTGCACGCGGGGGAGGGGGGGAAGGGTCGTCGGGGACAACCTTCTCCCTTCGCTTGAAGACCTCCCCCGACTACTATACAATGATAATGACGAAACGATGACGAAGACAATTGCAATTGACAAACTTTATTAACTTTTCATTCAAAGAAATTTGTTAAATTAAAATTATATACTCAAAAAACACATATTTTTCATATCAAACTAGCATTAAACCTTTTCCATCACCGATCTTCTCGATCATTTTTCCTTTTTTATACACTTAGAAAAATAAGAACCTCAACCACCATAAACTCATTTCAAGGACATACAATATCCCAGGAGCGCATATGACCGTACCGAGTTGAAGCGCCCTAGTTTCTCACGTCAATCGCTGTGGGTACTATCAGGTTGTGGAACCCTTTACTCTGATTATCTATTTCACGTTATCATGCGTGTTTCTTGTCTAGGTTCATATTTAAAAACACAAAGAAAACACATCGAAAGGGATTGGCATGTCTTGGGGCTCGGAGCTGCATTGTTTTTTCGCCCATGTGGTCATACGCGACAAATGCATTTCCAGCCGCCGACACACGAACGAAAAAGTTTAAAATTATACGTTACTGATTTATCCTTTTTATAGTTTGTCAGTAATTTTTGGAAATATTTTTTAAATCTCGAATTATTTACAGGAAAGGCATGATTTTATGGTTTTTGATAAAAAAAAAATTATAATTAATAAACTGCGAGAATAATCCATCACTATAAGATCGTAGAATAAAATGCTTCTTCATTTTACTCTTAAATCTTAGGCCGTCCGCGGATGCGACATTCAATTAGGGCGAATGGACGGAAGCGCCAATCAGCTAGTAAGAATGTGAGTATAACTCCGCCGAAACTAGGCGAGCTCTGCATGCGTAGTCGGGGACCTTGTCCGCCGTCCCTTGACGACCTTTCGCGACGACGATGAACAAAGACACAACGAAACGATAACGATGACAAAAATGATAACGACCGCGACGTGAGACCCCCCTTTGCCTCCCATTACCCGTGGGCTGGTTCGAACCAGCATGACCCCTCATCCCCACTCCCCATATAATGTTGAGTGGGCAATTTATGTCCTAAATGTTTTGACGCGCCCTGATCCAAAAAAAAAACTTTTAGGGTCACAATTATACATCGAGGACAACACTCCACTCTTTTCAGTATTGGCCGCCCAATTAAAACGCGGCACGCAATTTCAAGCTTAGTGAACAAGTCCTTATACACTTTTAGAATAACGCGCATAAATTGCTATATTTAGGCGTATTGTAGTAGGATTGTTGCGTGTGTGAAAGTTTACATATCAAATATTGTAAAACATCGCCATGAACATAGAAACATTTACAGTTTATGAGTAAATTGTGACGTACTAAAATCACATTTCTCACGACTCGGACCACGATCCCGGTCTGGCCCCGGCTAGAAGTTGGCTCAGAGCATATGGGTTTGCTGGCCCCACCCTTGACGACCTCCCGGGCGACGACGACCCGTGACAACCACGAACGATGACAGAGACGATAACGACAAAGACGTAAGGAATCCCCCCCCATTCTTCCCTTCCTCCCCTTACCCGTGGCTGGTTCTGACGCAGCATGGCCCTCCTCCCCCCCTCCTTAGGTCTAGATGTGTTTCATAAATTACCTTACGGTTGACGCGTCCTTAATCAAATAAACAAAAAAAAATCCCTAGACGGCTGGTTCTGACCAACATGGGACTTTCCACCCTTTTATCCCCCGGCCCAGAGTGGCGCATATGACCTAAGCGATGACGCGCCCCTTAATCCATATATAAAACTTTTAAAAAAGATAAAACAATTATCACTAACACTGTATAAAACAATAAACTCAATATACAATTCATTCACTAACTATCAAGCACGCAATACAATTAACCGTACGAGTGGCGCCTAGTTTTTTCACAATAACTTATTCATAATACTGATTATCGGGCCCTGGGTAAAGTGCCCGCAGAGCATCTGGCTATGCTAATCGTACAAGGCGATTTAAGAGAAAAAGTACAATACTCGCAAACATCAGCTAGTAAAAAGAATAGTATATTTTTCTCTCCCCGAATCTAGAGGCGAGCTCTGCAATCAGTCGTCGGGGACACCTCCCTCTTCCCTTGATGACCCCCCGGCGACGATGACATAAGACGACCGCGACGTGACGAGACCCCATTTCCTCCCCTATTCCGTAGGTTGGTCCTCGATATACCATAGGCTATAGTGGTGCATTATGACCTAAAGGTTGATCCGCCTTAATCAAATAAAAAGTATATTACTCTCCAAAACTAAGAGGCGATTTCTGATAGTCGTCGCGTGGAACCAGTCCTTCTACTTCGTGCCTCCCTGACGATGACCGACGTTGAGACAATGACAAACAAACGATGACAAAGAACTATGACGACCACGATGTGAGATAACGCCCCCCTTTTGTCCCACAACCCGTGGCTGTGTTTCTGACCAGCATAGACCCCCTCACGGCCAGTTGGGCTCGTTTGACGCATCATGGGAAGTTTCTGTCCCATATCTCCAAGGCTAAAGGTGATTTATGATATGATAACGGCGACAAACGTTTATTAATTTTTAATTTCATAGTGATTGATTTAACAAAATTTAACTCTAATCATGCACATTTTAAATTTTTATTCAAATAAAAAAATGTTCTTTTCCTATTCCTATCATCTCTATTCTCCAATATTTTTTATTAATTTTTTTTAAGTTAGAAAACCACATTATCATCAAACACACCATAAACTTATTTAATAACTTTCAATATCACAGGCGGCGCCACGATGACCTAACTGCTTGAAGCGCCCGAGTTTCTAAACGTCGCGTTTAGCGGTGTTCAGCAGCAACACAACAAAACACGCGGGACAGACGATTAATTACATTTCATGAATGAAGTAATTGTATTGGTTTCGAATATAATTAGTTTCACCTCGCAAAACAGCAGCTAGTTAAGTCGCGGGGAGTATATACTTACCCGAACCTAGTGAGGGCGAAGCTCTGGCAATCGCGTCGGGGACGGCTTTGCCCCCTTCCCTTTGACGACCCCCCGGCGGGACGATGAAACAAGGACACAACGAACGATGACAAAGACATGACGACCGCGATACGTGAGTGAAACCCACTCTCCCTTTTACCCGTGCTGGTCTGACCAGCATGGGCCCCTCCTACCCCCACATCGACCCTTAGGCTAGAGTGGTGACATTATGACCTAACGGTTTGACGGCGTCCTTAATCCAAATAAAACCAAAACCTAAATAATATGAATTAAAAGAAGATCCACTTGTGTTTTATATCTGTCTAGAAACATTTTCTGAAATAGGATATGGATAACTGAAATATTCACCATGTTGAATGTGTTTCACGAACTCCTCGTTCTGGAGGCTATTGTTTTGATCGTCCTATCGCAAATTTCTACCTCTCAATGCCCGCTCTTCGCGAGCGATACAAAGAAGAGAACAACAGGATAGAAAAATTCATATTTAGTGTGCCTTGTTTAAAGTTTTACTTTGCGGACGAAGTGTTTTCGCCTCGAGCGAGTTCACCGTTACTATCCGTAGCTTTTTTCCCCTCGTATAGCGGGATATCTGTCTACTTTTAAATGAGCTTTTCTCAACTAGAGTGAACTTTAACAAGAATAAACTCGAAATATGAAGGTTTCGTTCAACATTAGGTTAGTCTTAGTATACTTCAGAGCTAACGGCAAAAAGATGCACTGAAGTAAAGAAGTCAATTCGATTCATTGATTTTCGAGAAATTCTATTACATTGCTAGGTTTCAGTTTAGAAAAATAAACTGATATAGTAAAACAAAATCGGTCATTTTATGGGATTACCCAGGTTCAGTACAAGGAACCGCTTTTTCTCCGGAGGCAGTGTGTTGTATAGGCCTATTCGAGATACACTTTACTTCAATAGGATACAGAAGATATGCGTAAACGAATAACTTACTTGTTGCGCTAGCTCTGGCGAAGTATGAACAACGACATACATTTAAAACAAGAACAGTGACAGAGAATTGAGGACGAACGCGTGAAAACCCACCGTTCTCTTCTTCCCCATTACTAGTTCTGACTAGCATGAGATTTTTTCCTTTTCATATTGTGCCTTTAGCTTAAATGGCACATTATGAACACAACGGTTGACGTCCCGTTTAATCAAATAAATCTAAACTTAGTCCTAACAGACTCATATTACTCTCAACGATCCTATGAAGAACTCTGATACCGGTGACAGCTCTGCAAATTTTCATTCCCAAGTATTTGTTTTACCAAATATAATTCCGCATATATTCACTTATTATTCTTTGCTTATCAAATCTTGTATGTACTATCCTTTATAAGCTGTAGAATACAGCCTACAATTAACACAATAAACTATAAACTACTAATCAATTTACCAATATATATCACATAGCATCCTAGTTTCTCGTGGGCGTCGTCGTCGTTTTGGTTTTAGAAAGGGTTTGTATTTCCCGCATCGGGGGAACAATCACAGTCTGACACACGGATATCAACTTACAATTAGAAAACGTTCTCATACGGGCAACACATGTGCTATGTTATTCCATAATACTTAACAATTATTTTTTATTTGTTATTGTGTGCTATTATTATTATCTTCGTCATTATTTTTTAAACATGTTCTTTATAACGATAGAAACCAAAATATCATCAAACACACCATACACTCTAATTTTCAATATCACATGTGGCGCAATATGACCTAACCGGTTGAAGAGTGCCCTAGTTTTCTCAGTCGTCGTTAGTTCGAAGATAGTTCTACATCCTGACAAGAGATGTACCAATATGATGTGTTGCGAACGTCCGGGCCTGCCCGCCCCACAACAACCCCCCGCCCCCCCGCCCCCTTCCCTGACGACTCCCCCGGCGACTATGACAATGAACACAACGACGATGACAAAGACGATGACGACGCGACGTGAGAACCCCCCTTCCTCCCCTACACGTGGCTGGTTTTCTGCAAGCATGGGCTTCCTCCTCCCCACACCCGCTTAGGCTAGAGTGCGTATGACCTAACGGTTGACGCGTCCCTTCTCCTAAAAAACCCAAAAAAATTTTAAAAAATGTTAAGATCTCTCCCCGTCCCCCGTCTGGGCCTTTCCCCCCGTAGAATTTGTCCCCAAAAGCATGGCTCTGCTAAACCGTAAAAGACATTTAAGAGAACAAGTCCTCTCTCGCAAACATTAGCTATAGTAATTGAAGGTAGTATTTTACTCACTGAAAAAAGAGGCCTAGTCTCTGGCGATCGTTTGTCGAGGAACTTGCCCCCTCCCTTGACGACCCACGACGATGATGACGCAATGACACCATGAACGATGACAGATAATGACGACTACGAGGTGAGAACCCCCCCCCTTTCCTTCTCTGCATGGGCCGCCATATCCCTAGGCTTAGAGTGGTGCATTATACCTAACGTTGACGCGCCCTGAAACTATTGAATCAAAGTCTAAAATGTTACGCTTTTTAAAAATTTGATACAGTGGATTCGGTACCTGAACCTCTAGAGTATTTTCCCCGTTCAGAAACCCCTGTCTTTTTTTCACCCCTGGTCATGCTGGTGACAATCGTCCCGAGGGTGTCATTCGTGCGAGATCGGCGAGATTCCACGCGGCCTTCACTTCACCATCGCTTGATTACTGAACTTAGCATCTCATTTCTATGCACGAGCGTAATAAAGACGACGAGTGGGCGGGCGGGGAGTATATTCGCTCAGGCAGGTAGTTCACAATTCGCACGCAGAGCCACTTGCAATGAATTTTAGTATAAACATCATTTGGTGAAATATAGGAAAATCGTACGCGAATTCCTAGACGTAAAATGAACCCCTTCTGAGGCCCGGCCAAGGTGGCTCCGCTATTAGCATAAGGCGATGAGTCCAGCTGGTTTACATGGGAGTATTAACTTCCTGTTACAGAGGCGAGCTCTGCGGGCGTCGTCTTTGTACCTCCCGACGACGTACAACGACGGGGACCATTTTCACCGCTTCGATGACAAAGAACGATTACGACAATGATGTGAGAACACCCCCGCTTTATCTTCTCCTACCGTGGGCTGCATGTTCCGAGTATCCCAGCATTGGAATTTTCCGCTTCTTCTCACATCATTTATTTTGTTATTTATACACTTAAGAAACCACTCTAATCATCCCCGGTCTGGGCCCGGGGTAGAATTGGCCCAGAGCATTGGCTCTTCTAATCGTAAAAGTGCGATTCAAGAGAAAAGTCCACCTCGCAAACATCAGCTAGAAGAGCGGAGTACTACTCCCCGAAAACTAGAGGCGAGCTCTGGCAATCGTCGTCCGAGGACCTTGCCCCTTCCCTTGACGACCCCCGGCACGGATGACAATGACACAACGAACGATGACCAAGACGATGACGACCGCGAACGTGAGAAACCCCCCTTCCTCTCTCTTCCCGTGGCTGGTTCTGACCAGCATGGGCATCTCCTCCCCCCCCCAACCCTTAGGCTAGTAGTGGTGCGTTATGAACCTAACGGTTGACGCGTCCTAATCCAAATAAAACCAAAAACAAACAAACTTTGTAACTTAATCATCAATACATACCTTTGCACGCCGTCCTGGGGCCCGGGGGAATTGGCCAGAGCATGGCTCTGCTAATTCGTAAAGGCAATTCGAGAAAAAAGTCCACCTCGCAACATCAGGCTAGTATGAAGGGTAATGTATTTTACTCCCTCGAAAATAGAGGCGAGCTTCTGGTCAATCATCGTCGGGGACCTTGCCCCCTTCCTGACGACCCCCCGGCGACGATGACAGAGACAATGACACCACGACGATGACAAAGCAATGACGACCCGCGAACGTGAGAAACCCCCTTCTCCCCTGTTCCCGTGGCTGGTTCTGACCAGCATGGGCCCCTCCTCCCCCCCCCCCCCCCTTTTGCTAGAGTGGTGCATTATGACCTAACGGTTGACGCGTCCTTAATCCAATTAAACCACCAATCAAACAAACCTGGCATTAACTTTCTTATTTATGCCCTTTCCCGTGCGGGTTCTGACCAGCATGGGCTGCCTTTTCCGCCCCCCCCCGCCCCCCCTTTAGGTTAGAGTGGTGCATTATGACCTAACGGTTGACGCGTCCTTAATCCAAATAAAAAACAAATAAAAAAAAACTTTCATATCACAGTCGGCGCAATCTGAAACCTCCCGTTGAAGCGCCCTATTTCCTTTCTCACAGTCGTCGTCGCTGATTCTTCAAGGCTGCAGTACGTCTAATTAGGAACGGTTGACGCGCGCCCCAATTTCATTAAAATTAAATCAAAAAAAAACTTTTTTAAGATACGAAGCGATGCAAAGAGACACCACGTGATAAACCACTATTCACTCCCCACACCCCACCGCCCACCCTTACTCGTGTTGGATCTGTCCAGCACGGGTCCAGTCCTCCCCACGAGAGGCACAATGACTTGACCGACCTCCATCTAAGAAACTTTAAAAAAAAATTTATCATCTATACTCATTTCCGCAGAACGAGGTAATGAATCATCGTGCGATGTAGGAGCGAGCTACCTTCGTCTCGTAAACTCGTGTATTAAAACTCAGGCGTTTTCTTGTAAATATTTTTAGGCTGTAATGAAAGGAGTGCGAGAGTGACGCCCTGGGGATTCCCTGTAGTGGCCATTACCGCGGCAAACACTGTGCGCAGAGTTGGTAGACGTGAGTGTAGAACTGTCTGTGCATACGAGACGATGACTTCGCTTATTTGCAAGCTGTGGTCCAGCGGCACAAGTCATGGTCATGATTTATTTCAAGATGCTCATTGTGAATGGGAATAAGGTCGAATAGCTATGGTTCACTAAGGATTAGGTATTGATTATACATTGTGTGGCTGGAACTTTGGGCCAAATTGCTGATCCGCTCGCCGACTGACACCACAGGGACCAGTGTATGAAATTTTGAACATAAGTCATGAATTGGAAATCTAGTGGCTCTCCGTAACATATTTCCTAAAATTTGGTATATTTAAGATTTTTGAGGCTGATTAAGACAAAATTCTGTAAATCTATGGTTGTAAGACTGTCAATGTATGTTTTATTGAACACTTTGCAAAGTTTTTTGTAAGTCGGAAGCTTTTGTGCAGAGCGAAATGCTATTTGCTTAGTGCCTGTCCTATTGACGACTTGAATTGTACCCGCCTCCTGACGTCACGAGGCAACATGGCGGAATTAGTTGGTATAAATCCTCATTTCGCAGGAGTTGGAAGCCTGCTTTCACGGCGCAACACTTATCACGCTCTAACTTTTATTCTATTCCATTATTTGGGCAATAGTTAAATGAATATATTTAGCAATATATCATTCTTGGTAACAGCGATATTTCGATTTTTTGACAACAGTCGTTGGCTTGTTATAAAACAATATACGCATCATACATGTGAAAATTAATCAATCACTAAAGTTTTCTCAATAATTTATTTGACAAAACTACTGATCCGCTTTCGAACAAGACATAAAAGGGGAGCTTTAATTCCCATGTAAAATATGAACGTTGTAGCCCCACCCGTTTGGTCAGAATCGGTTTAAATGTCACAAAAATACCGCATTAAAAATCGGGGGAAAATCTTATGTACGATATTCACGAGGAATATTTCTTCAATTCTATCCATAAACGTGGCAGATAAAGTTCAGAGATTTCGAAGGTGCCCTCCAAATTTTCATCAAGATCGCATATTATGCCGTTTGCCCGGTAGAGCGCAAAAAAAAACACCCGAGCTATTTTTTTATTGCTTTTTTTTTTGGGGGGGGGGGGGTTCAGTGAAATTGAAGTCTTCGCTTCGCTCATCTAACAAATAATTAGGCCCTCAGCATGATTCTGCTAATCGTTAAAGGCGATTCAAGAGAAAAAGTCCACCTCGCTAACATCAGCTAGTAAAAGGGGAGTATATCTCTCCCCGAAACTAGAGGCGAGCTCTGGCAATCGTCGTCGGGGACAACCCCCCCTTCCTTTGACGACCTCCCCGACGACGATGACAATGACATAACGAACGATGACAAAGTCTATGACGACCGCGAATTGAGAATCCCCCCTTCCTCCCCTTACCCGTGGCTGGTTCTGACCAGCATGGGCTCCTCCTCCTCACCCCCCTTTAGGCTAGAGTGATGCATTATGACCTAACGGTTGACGCGTCCTTTAAAAAAAAAACAAAAAAAAAACTTTTTCTCCCCCTCCCCTATACTCGTGGCTGGTTCTGACCAGCATGGACTCCTCCTCCCGATATCCCCTAGGCTAGAGTGGTGTATTATGACCTAACGGTTGACGCGTTCTTAATCCAAATAAACCAAAAACCTAACTAGTTGAAGTTCCCTTATGTCGTACCAACATTATACAAGAAACATTTACAGAATAATAATAATCATCATAACTCAGTTCCAACTATGTCGGGTTGAGTGGTGGTTTTCCACCATTATCAATAATCAATAATGTTTAAAATAATTATTTAACCTTAAGTAAATAATAAATACATTTCTCGTTTGAACGAACCAAGAGGTACGGAAAAACGCTCTTTGCATAAAAGATGACAACTTGACGACCTCCCCGACGACGCCGACGACGAGGACAATGCCACCACGGACGATGACGAATACGATGACGACCGCGACGTGAGAAACATTATTTTCTCCTCCTATACCCGTGGCTGGCTCTGACCAGCATTGGACTTTCCTACTCATATTTCCTCCTTAGACTACAGTGACGTATAATGACCTAACGGTTTATGCACCCTTGAACCTAATAATTAAATATAAAAAAGTACAACGTCGTTTTAGACCTTAATATTCAATCTCACACCTGCATTAACTCATCTCATCAACTTTCATTATCACAGGCGGCGCAATATGACCAAACCGGTTGAAGCCCTAGTTTCTCACGTCGCCTATCTCTTGGATTCCTTCATCATAACCAAAACACCATCATTTTGTCTTTGCATTAAAATAATCTGTTTACCCTACCCAACCTGGTAGTACTTCTATCAAGGAGTTATACATTTTATCTATCTTATTTTTAGTTTTTTCAACCTTCATAATATCCTTCCAATGTAAATAAAACGAACATTACAAAACTCTTTTGAATAAAACATCAGCAACCCCTGGCCCCGATGAAAAACTTTGAGAAAGTTTAATAGTTGAATGTGTAATAGAGACCCACTTGCAAAGCGCTATGGGGGAAACGCTTTTCTTTCTGTGGAAATGTTTGTAAAGACTGAAAATGGCGGTTTCTTTGTTGGAGAAACAATCGAGCGCAAATAACGCATTTTGTTAGTCAATTACATCGTGAGTTCACAATAAGGGGATCAACGGAGTGTTTCAAAACCGAGCAGAAATATTCTGAAAGTCTAGTTTTATAGGTAGGAAAGATAATTCCATTCCGAGATTACATGTTATATAGCTAAAGAAAACTTCTGCTGTTTGTTTATTCATAATCAAGGAATTAAGGGTTTTTATTTTAATTTAAAAACAAAAAAAGTTAATGAAACACCATAAACTCATTTGATGATGACAATGACACAACGAACGATGACAAAGACGATGACGACCGCGACGTAAGAAACCCCCCTTCCTCCCCTTACCCATGGCTGGTTCTGACCAGCATGGGCCCCTCCTCCCCCCCCCCGTCTGGGCCCGGGGCAGAATTGGCCCAGAGCATGGCTCTGCTAATCGTAAAGGCGATTCAAGAGAAAAAGTCCACCTCGCAAACATCAGCTAGTAAGAGCGGAGTATCTTACACCCCGAAACTAGAGGCGAGCTCTGGCAATCGTCGTCGGGGACCTTGCCCCATTCCCTTGACGACCCCCCGGCGACGATGACAATGACACAACGAACGGTGACAAAGACAATGACAACAGCGACGTGAGAAACCCCCCTTTCCTCCCGTTACCCGTAGCTGGTTCTAAACAGCATGGACCCCTCCTCCCACCCCCCTTAGGACTAGAGTGGTGCATTATGACCTAACGGTTGACGCGTCCTTAATCCAAATAAACCAAAATCCCCCCCCCCCATAGGCTAGAGTGGTTGCATTATGACCTAACGGTTGACGCGTCCTTAATCCAATAAACCAAATCATTTCATTAACTTTCAAAATATAAAATATGACCGAACCGGACGAAGCGATCTAGTTTCTCACGTTGTATTCAGATTCCATCAGTCCACGTCTAGGCCCGAGGTAGAATTTGGCTCAGAGCAAAGCTTTGCTATCATCAAAGGCAATGCAGAAGAAAAAGTTTATCTCACAAACATATCATCTAGCAAGTTAAAGAGTTTATTACTCTCCAAAACAAGAGTCGAGCTCAGGCCGGCTACATGCAAAATTACCCGCCACCCCCACGTTCCCCGCACCCTCCTCATGACTTGAGGGTTGACGCGTCCTTAATCCAAATAAACCAAACAAAAAAATACATGGGAGGGATTTGGGGTATAAGGTATGACTTTTAATATGAAATCGTTGTCATCTTCAACAATGACCTTTAGATAATTCATTGCTAAAAACATTATCCTAGAAAGTAGTAAAATAACCTCAAGGCTCGGTCTTGTCGGTATCACTGTTTGCTATTGGATAAACAGTGTGGTGGATTGTATCCCAAAGAGCCTAATGTCGTGCCTATTGTAGATGACCTGGGAATCTTCTACAGATCGGTAAATTTATCAACAGCTCAAAGACACGGCAAATTGGATTGAACAATATAAGTGAATGGGCCCCGAAAGCGGGGGAAAACGATTCTCCCGAAAAAAACTCAGTGCATTCACTTTTGCGTCTTAAAGGGAATCCAAAATGACCCACAACTATCTTTTAAACAATGTAGAACTTCTATTCAAAACAAATGTCCGTCTTCTCGGCATGGTGTTTGACAAAAAGCTAAATTGGAAAGACCCCCGTTGTTGAGTTACGCAAAAAATGCATTTTGAAAATAACCTATTGAAAGTTCTCAGTAATACATCGTGGGGGGGCGATAGGACTTGCATTTTGAGAATTTACGGATCTCTAGTTTGCCCCAAAGATGGACTATGGATGTTTCGTATACTCTTCAGAAGTAACACAACCCTTAAACTTCTAGACACTGTCCACCATTGTGGTCTTCGTATTGCTCTTGGTGCATTTGAACAAGCCCGGTAGCAGCTTGTATGCCGAGTCAGGTGTGTCCTCCTTAGCAGAACGGAGAAACCTCTGAGGGGGTACGTATGTAATGAAAATTAAAGCTATGCCTAACCATCCCAGCAAATCGGAATGTTTTAACACGAATATGTCAGACACTTTGATAACAAAACCCAAGGCATCTCTTCCAACAGGATTAAGATGTAAACTTTTGTTTAATCTTTTTAGAATTTCATCTGCCAAAAGTTTTAATTTGTATTTAGCAATAACCCGCCCTGGTTTTACACCAGAGCCGATTATTATATTTGACCTTTGTCGTTTTGATAAAAACTCTACTTGCGATAGTGTATTCAAAATTAACTTTAGAAAGATTTGCCATGAACATCAAAGGTTTACTTTGGTATTCACAGATGGCTCCAAAATTGACAACAAGGTTGGAAGTGCCTTTTATTGCTCCCCCTTAACTGAACGTTTCAGGCTAAGCGACGTGTGTTCAGTTTTCACTGCAGAGTTATTCGCCATCCGTGAAGCTCTTAAATACATTCTACGCTGTCGTGGTGGTGAATACCTTTGGGTTCAGATAGCTTAAGTTAACTTCAAGCTATAAAACTCATGTTTTCTAGTCATCATTTGGTACAAGAATCAATTCTATTTAGAAAAACTAACCTCAAAAGGATATATAATAGAGTTTTTGCTGGATACTGGACACGTGGGCATAGAGGGAAATGAACACCGCTGATCGGGTGCTAAGGGAAGCTTCCCAGCGTCGGGGACGTTGATTTCAATCTAGTTCCCGTTCCAGATGTCAAGAGTGGATACAAGCAAAGATTGTTGGATTTGCGACAAGCATCGTGGGATGTGTTGCAAAATAACAAATTTCCCATAGTGTGATGCCCACATTGACTAGCAAAATTCGTCCACCTACGTCTCGACTCTCACGTAGAGAAGAGGTGGTATTGTCTAGAATTCGATAGGCCATACACGCCTAACACACGGATATCTCTTAACCAGAGAAAAGGTTATTCCCATATGTGACACATGTGATTTTACCTTTAACCGTGCATCATATGCTAGCAGAATGTGCAAATATGATGCATTGCGCACGCAATTTGATCTCCCCCAAATCATATGAGAACTTCTTTCATATATAACGGCGACAAACTTTCTAAATTTCTCATCATTGTAATCTATTTAACAAAATTTAATTCACATCTTACACATTTGTTTCTTTCTTTATTTCTTTTACTACATAACTTTATTTTGCTATTACTTTCTTCATCATCAATTTATTTTGTTATTTATACACTTAGAAAACAATCTAATCATCAAACATACCTGCATTCACTTCTCATTTCCTTCATTCAAGGCGGCCCCAATATGACCAAACGGTTGAAGCGCCTAGTTTCTCACGTTATATATAACCTCCCCAATTGATGCTACCTTATTTGGTAGTTTCCTACCCAAAGAAGCTTTGGAACATTATCAACCATGAGGCAACACCCAGCATACGAAAAACGAGCAATTCCGCTCCGCCATTTCGCAGCAATAAATGCCCCACTTTCTCAATAATCCTTTACAACTGCAGTTAGCGACTTGGATTTCGGCGCTAATGTAGTCTAGGAACGGGACCCCTAATGGATCCAAAACCACTCTACAAAGCAAACTTTCACATGAAAGTAAACCAAAGCTAATGGCTCCTTGTGGCTGTAGCCGGATTGATACCACTAGCCGTGGAGCCGATGACGACACGCCGTAGTTTGGCCGCAGTATACAATGTTCAAGTGTGTTCGATTTGAAGTACGTAGAAGATTCACCGCAGTTTCGACAAAGACTTGTAACGCTGTTTCAAGGAGCATTCATCCCGCCTAGGCCTATACGTGCTAGAAAGTTTATCTATCCCTCTTCCCCCCTGCTACCCGTGGCTGGTTCTGACCAGCATGGGGTTTTTCTCCCCCCCAAGGTGGCGCATCATGACCTAACGGTTGACGCGCCCCCTTTAAAGCAAAATTAACCCAAAAAATATGTTGTGGTTTTATCAGTGGGGGACAAGGCACTCATTGAGGTTTGGACCTAGTGTCGAATTTTTGTCATGAACGTCAGTCAATATAATACTTCTAATGGCGACAAACTTTGTAAATTTTATTTGAAGAAATCTGTTTGACACAAATCAAACAGATTTTATTATTCATTCAAATAATTTTTTTTTATTCAATATCATCTCAATCATTTACTTTTCCTTTTTTGAACTTAAAGGGAAAAAAATAATCATAATTCACACCATGAACTCATATCATCAACTACAAAAATAACAGGTGGCGCAACATGACCTTATAGCTGTTCTTGGGCGCACCGTAGTTCTCACGTCGTCGTCGTCGTCGGGTTTGTTGTTGTTGGTTAAGAGTGAACTGCAACCCTGGAAATTAAGTTGTGGCGCAAACCTTCAAAGTCGTTACTTAATAAGCCGAGCGGGGTGTTACAAATAGCTGCGTGCTAGGCGATGCATCAATCTCCACCCACAAAAATTAGTCAACTCAACTGAACTGTCACTCACTCGATACTGTCCGCGCGTTATTTATACCGGATCGCCTCAGTTATCAGGATGGAAATTTTCCCCTTTCAACTCAATTACTCGCTGAAACTTTCTGACCCAAACATTTTATAATCAGATTATTGATCAACGACTTTACAATGAACGTATGTTTAATTATCAGCAAATGGCATCGGCAGTCTGGCTCATCAACATTGTGGAACGCAGAATGCAAATAAATGCATTTCTTTCTACCCTTTCACATAGAGCTTATTGAATCTTGTTTAAGTTAAACATTGTACAAAATATTTTCTTTAACCAAAATTGATTGTATATATTTTTTAGACATATATGTAGTTATCATCAGACACACCATCAACTTATCTCATCAACTTCAATATCACAGGCGGCGCCATATGACCTAAAACCCGGTGAAGCGCCCTAGGTTCACCCGTCGTCGTTGAGATGTAGTTCATTAATGAATTTATTTTAAATTTTTCTTGCTTCTTTCCTCACCGTCTGGTCCGCCGGTGTAGAATAGTAGAGCATGGCTCTGCTATCGTAAAAGGCGATTTAAGAGGAAAAAGTCCACCTCGCAAACATCAGCTAGTAAGAGCGGAGTATCTTATCCCCAAAATAGAGGCGAGCTCTGGCAATCGTCGTCGGGGACCTTGCCCCCTTCCCTCTGATGACCCCCGACGACGATGACAATGACGCAACTAACGATGACAAAGACAATGACGACAACGACGTGAGAAACCCCCTTCCTCCCCCCACCCGTGGCTGGTTTGACCAGCATAGGCCCTCTCCCCCCCCCCCCTTAGGCTAGAGTGGTGCATTATGACCTAACGGTTGACGCGTCCTTAATCCAAATAAACCAAAAACCCTTGACGACCCCCCGGCGACGATGACAATGACACAACGAACGATGACAAAGACGATGACGACCGCGACGTGAGAAACCCCCCTTCCTCCCCTTACCCGTGGCTGGTTCTGACCAGCATGGGCTTCTCCTCCCCACCTCCCTTAGGCTAGAGTGGCGCATTATAACCTAACGGTTGACGCGTCCTTAATCCAAATAAAAAAAAAATCCTTACATAACATATGTTATTATGATACAAGCACGTCAATTAATAAAAATTAAGAAAATAATAAAAATTAAAAAATCAGCGAACGTAGACCAGATATTACATATTTCTATAAAAACACACAAACAATTAGTAAGGCTGACATAAAAATACATCAACTTAGTAAAAACAGTTTTTAATTAAAAATGTCTTGAGTTCCCTTTCAAAATTTTCCACATCTCTTATATCTTTTTCCCCCGTCTATAGGCCCGGGGTAAGATTTTCCCAGAGCATAACTCTGCTAATTGTACAAGACGATTCAAGAGAAAAAGTCAACCTCGCAAACATCAGCTAGTATGAAGAGTAGTATTTTACTCCCCGAAAATAGAGGCGAGCTCTTGCAATCGTCGACGGAGACTTAGCCCCCTGCCCTTGACGACACCTCAACGACGATGACGACAATGACACCACGAACGAAGACGAAGACAATGACGACCGCGACGTGATAACCCCCTTTCCTCCCCTTTACCGTGGCTGTTTCTGACCAGCATGTGCCCCTTTTACCCCCAACCCGCAACCCCCCTAGGTTAGAGTGGTGCATTATGACCTAACGGTTGACGCGTCCTTAATCCAAATAAACCAACTAATTGAAGTTAGGAGAACGTTACATTCGTATGTCACAGAAAGCCGAAGGCCTCCGGAGACAGTGAGACACTCGATTCATTTCCGAAGTCGGTTGGCTGATATTTTTTAGCTTGGAACTTTGCCATCATTTATTATACGACTTATAATCAACCGTTTTTATAAAGGTTTTTTAATTTTAAAAAAGTATCAGTACTCTTGGGTGAGGGAATGTAGGTGATTCTGGTTTTATTTAAGATGAGGGGGAGGGAGTTATGATATTTGTCAGATATAAAAGCACTAAGACTATGATGACCACAACGTGAGAAAGACCTTCCAATCCCTGAAACTAGAGGCAAGAACTGGCAGTCATATTCGGGAACACCTCCCTTTTCCTTGAACAAACTCCTCGTTGACGACGACGACGACGACGACAACGACGACGACGACACCACGAATGGCGACGAAGAAGATGACCGCGACGTTAGAATTCCCCGTTTCCTCGCCCACCCGTGCCTGGCTCTGACAGCATGGGATTTTACTCCCCACATCCCCTAGGCTAGAGTGGCGTATGGCCTACGGTTGTCGAGCCCTTAATCCACATAAACAAAACTAAACTATGGGTATGTAGTGCAAAATAATAAATTGCATAGAGTGATGCCCACACCGACTATACTTAAATTCGTCCTCCTACGTCTCGACTCTCACGTAGAGAAGATCTGGTACTGTCCCGAATTCGAATAGGCCACACATTTCCTTTATTTCTTAATTCCCATACAAATAAATTCATTTTCTTTTTCAATTAATATCATCAATGTTATGTTTTCTTTATTATTATTTTCTTTTATAATCTTAGAAAACAATCTAATCATCAAACTCAACAAAAAAATCATTTTCCCCAACTTTTATTATCTCAGGCGGCAAATATGACCAAACCGTCGAAGCGCCCTATAGTTCCTCATGTCGTCTTCAGTATGATTCAGTGTTCCACAGAGCACGATTTTATTTGGAAATGGCGTAGTCGTTTTTAAAAAGCATAAACAAACATCAGCTATTATAAATGGGAGTATATTACTCCCTGAAAGTAGAGGCGAGCTCTGGCAGTTGTCGTCGGGAAAATATCCCCCTTCCCATGACGATCTATCCAACGACGACGACAAGGACAACACAAACGATGACAAAGACGATAACGACCGCGACGTTAAAACCCCTTTCCTAACTTCTACCCGTGGATGTTCTGAACCCAGCATGCTGCAAATTAAATTTTAAATTTTTTGTAGGATGCCCGCTGTGGGTATATACAAACCAAATTTAACCGGTGTTACCCACTTCAGGTGACTAACTATAGGTATATTGTGGAAAGGACAATTGGAAGGATGTCCGAGGGCTATTAAGAGGACTCAATCCCTTGCATTCGCATTTTTATTTGTATTTGTATTTATTTTACTTCCGATGACAAGTACAAAGAACATATATGGAGATCGTCAAACATTTAAAAAACAGTAAAAGAAACCAAACAAAACGGCGAAAGCACATAGTAATAGTACTTACAGATACAGATAATAATTACAATAATAATAACAACATGCACAACACAACAATAACAATGCAACAATGCAAACAAATTAACGATACTGAGCAAAACCTCGGAAAAAACCTTCAGTCAGGATTGCCGGTCTCGACGGGATTCGAACCCGGGACTTTCAGAATCAGAGTCGAGCGCTTAGCGCTCCAGCCAACGTTGACGGTGTAGTGCCCTAGTTTCACACGCCGTCAATGTAATGTGGGTAGGTTTTCGGGTCATTTCACCGCATCGAATAACTTTCTTGTATTGTTTTGACGTGAGTTTGATTGATTTGATCAAATGACGTGACCTGTTAATTGTTATTACAATACTCCAGACCGCGAAAGCCTGAAACTAAAAATTAAATCACTATAATTTTAAAAAATGCGGTTGAGTTTATGTTTATCCATACTTACGCTGTTGTTGTCTGAAAACTTTCCAATAACATTAAAACGAGAATTCTAGTTGGAATTCGTACACTCTCTGAAATGAAATGTTACTGAAAGCCTTGTGAGATTGCCTGTTAAACCCTCCGCCTTCAATTAAATGATAACAAACCCCTCCCCTCTAACCCCCTGCCCCCTCCCGCCTGTCTGTCGAGTGGCTCGGCAGAAGAGAAACAAAACTGATCGGATCACATTTCGTTTCTTAATTATTATGGTGATGAGCATAGATTGAAACAAAGGGCCGAGGGAATGGTCGTACACGCGATTCCATGACGTCTTCCGGAAGTCAACCGAGATGAACTAGCAGGTGCGTGGAAGGCTCAGTCATTTCCGGTTAGTTCTAGCCACGCTCGGCTTCGAGGTATTACCTAACACGAGACCTCTGAATCCTGATCACGCTCAGACGGAAGCGCAGACTTATCGGCTACGCTCATGTTATAATTGGACTGTTAAGAGTTTAAATTTAGTCTAACAACCTTAATCATTTTAAAGTATATTTAACAATGATATTTAATAAATTGAACTCACAAAATAATAAGAATTTGGATCGTAGGGTACTTCTTAGGGATCAAGCAAGGAAAGAAGCAAAGTCCATCTCGCAAACATCAGCTTAGTAATAATCCCCTGTCTGGACCCATGGTAAAATTGAACTCCCCATACCCCCTATGCTAAAGTAGTGCATTATGACCAAACGGTTTGACGCACCTTTATTCAAAATAAACCTTCAAAAACGTTAGTTAGAATCATCTGTCAGTGCCCGGGTATTAAACTCCCCAATCCTATATAGACTATTTAGAAATGGTACATTGACCAAAGCTAGTGAGAAGGGTAATTAAATCCACAAAACTAGAAACGAGCCCTGAAAATGTCGGCGGGGACAACTCATCCTTCCTTAGACAACCCCCCCGTTGGGCCCGGGGTAGAATTTGGCCCAGAGCATGGCTCTGCTAATCGTAAAAGGCGATTCAAGAGAAAAAAGTCCACCTCGCAAACTTTCAGCTAGAAAAGAGCGGAGTATCTGACTCCCCGAAACTAGAGGCGAGCTCTGGCAATCGTCGTCGGGGCCCTTGCCCCCTTCCCTTGACGACCCTCCGGCGACGATGGACAATGACACAACGAACGATGACAAAGACGAGGGACGACCGCGACGTGAGAAACCCCCCTTCCACACCTTACCCGTGGCTGGTTCTGACCAGCATGGGGCCCCCTCCTCCCCCCCCCCCCTTAGGCTAGAGTGGTGCATTATTTAACGGTTAAGCGTCCTTAATCCAAATAAACCAAAATCCGACGACGACGACAACGACAATGCCAACACTAACGATGACAAAGACGATGACCATGACGTGAGAACCCCCCTTTCCTCCCTTTACCCGTGGCTGGTTCTGACCAGCATGGGACTTTCCTCCTATATCACCTAAGTTATAGGTAGGGGTGTGCAAAAATGGTGTAATCAATTGGCTTATTTCGTTTCATGAAAAGCAAATAGCGGTGTTATCCAGTTTTATCCCTAAAAAACCACAGAATCACAAAACTAATGAAAAACATCACCCACAAATTACTGAAGAAGGCTACTGAAGGAAAGTTAATTTAGTGAACATTAAATAGACTTTCGCGTGGAATTTGGAATTGGTTTGGAAAATTGGTGATTTTCGTGGTATTCTGAGTTAATATTAAAGATTTCTAGGCAAAATTGTCGTCGGGGACTCCTCCCCCTTCCCTTGACGACCTCTTCGACGACGATGACAATGACACAACTAACGATGACAGTGACAAAGACGATGACGACCGCGACGTGAGAACCCCCCATTCCTCCCCTTACCCGTGGCTGGTTCTGACCAGCATGGGCTTCTTCCCCCATATCCCCTAGGCTAGAGTGGTGCATTATGATCTAACGGTTGACGCGTCCTTAATCCAAGGAAACAAAACCAATGCTTATAAAAAAGGCGGTGAAATTGCGAAATCAAAATTATCAAGAAACGTATTCAACTAAACCATCGAGATTTTAAACTAAATTTACAAAAATGGCAATTTAGTTTTATCGTGACGTAAGAAATTTACACATAGGCTATAGAGTATAGAGTGGCCCGATGCTATGTAAAAAAAAATTGGTTTTTGTCCTTATACAGTATGTACAATAAAGGTATTTTATTTCACAATACTCTTTTCAGATGAGTACATCTATTGTTAAAGATATAAATACCAAAAAACGTAAAAATGCCTTGAGTGTTATAACAAAAATCCGAACACAATGTTGTGATCCGGTGTGTAAATCGTAACAAGAGCTGTGTCCGATTGAATGTATCTCACTTCCAATTAGAATAAAGAACGCCTCGTTTGTAATTGCACGTGGCATTGCCGGTATATAATAAATATATAATATTATATATTAAAAAATATCGTCAAACATGTCATAAACACATTTTATTAACTTTCAACATCACAAGCGGCGCAATATTACCTAACCGGTTGCAGCGCCCTAATTTCTCACGTCGTCGTTTACAACGTGTACGTCACTCTCTGTTTTGTGCTCAAGCTTACATTTGCATTGAAGTCAGATCAAACACAAACGTCCCAGAAAGATTCCCCAAAGATTTGCAACTCTTATGCAGTCAACTGTACCTGAGATGCAAACGTTTAGAGTTCATGTAACGATCATAAGTCACAGTTACAAAGGCCATCAAAAGTAGCAGTCTTTAGCAATAAAGTCGAAGTATCTTTATAGCTAATAAAATAAAAACTTCACCTTATAAAGATGAATTGCACTGAATAAAAAAGAAGAACTCGCGCATTCCCATGAGAGTGAAATAAAACGTTTGTTTTTATAAAGAACAACAGTGAACTTGACAACGCCACCGGCTGTGCTTGGCGTAGAATTCGGCCCATACATCGCTCGACTTCTAATAGTAAAAGGCGAAGAAAGAGACAAACAAAGAAAGCAAACATCAGTCGGTATATATTGCATCCTATAACCAGAGGCGAGCTTTAGCGGTCATTGTCTGAGACCCCATACCCTCCCTGGACGACCTCTCCCCGTGTCTGTTTCTCATCCAAGTTATCTATTTAACAAACTTTAATTAACTTCATACACATAACTTTTATTTTGCTATTACTTTCTTCATCTTCAATTTATTTTGTTATTTATACACTTAGAAAACAATCTAATCATCAAACATACCTGCATTAACTCTTCTAATTTACATTCATTCACAGGAGGCGCAATATGACCTAACCGGTTGAAGCGCCCTAGTTTCTCACGTCGTCGTCGTGTATCTGGCCGGCATGGGATTTTCCTCCCTCCTCTGCTAATAGTAAAAGACGATTCAAGAGAAAAAGTCCTCGTCACAAACATCAGCTAGTAAGAATGTTTTTTTTTACTCCTCGAAACTAGATGCGAGCTCTGGCAGTCGTCGTAGAGAAACCCTTCCCCTTTCCTTGACGACCTATCCGACGACGACACTGACGGCGACCAACTGGCAACACAAACGATGACAAAGACGATGCCCGAGCCGACGCCTTTCCTCTCCAAAAAACCCCGTGTTTTGTTCGACAGCTCCCCCCCCCCATTCTTATAGGGGCCCAAAGTGGCGCTTTATGCCCCAATGTTTCCCGCGCCCGGCAAAAAAAATCTTAATTTTTACCTTTGATCTTTGTAACTTTTTATTTTTTTTTCCTTTCGTTTTTGTTTTGTTTATTTGGTTAAGACGCGTAAAACCGTTAGGTCATAATGCACCCCCTTAGCAGGGGGGGGGGAAAAGGGGCCCCAGCTGGTCAGCCCCACGGGTAAGTGGAGGAAGGGGGTTTCCCCACGTCGGGTCGTCATCGTTTTTGTCACGTTGTTGGCTTTGTCATCGTCGCCGGGGGTCGTAAAGGGGAAAGGGGGGCAAGGTCCCGACGACGATTGCCAGGCTCGCCTTATTTGGGAGTAAGATCTCCGTTTTACTAGCGATTTTTTGCGGGGGGACTTTTTATTAAATCCCCTTTTACATAGCAAGCCATGCCGGGCCTTTTACCCGACTTAAAAAAAAAAAAAAAAAATAAAAAAATAATAATAAAAATTAAATAAAATAATAAAATAAAATAATAAAAATAAAATAATAATAATAAATAAATAAAATAAAAATAATAAAATAAAATATTTTTAATGTAACAAACAACTTTTTAAATTAAATTTTTTTAAATGTGAAATCGACGCAAAATGAAAACCCATTGAACACCCTATTTCCCACTCGTCTAGGTTGTAGGTTCAATCATGTTCCCGCCCGGCCCCCTTTGCCCCCCGGCCCCTTCTCCCATGCGGATGCCCCCCCCTTTGGTGGGGCTGGTTCTGACCACTAACCCTGTCCACCCGCGTCCCCCCTTTACGTTCCTCCCTTGGAATATATATATAAAATATATAAAATATTGGATGTTGGATTGTTGTTGCAAGGCGGGCGCTGCGTGCTTCCCAAACCCCACTGTGACCCAACCTCCGTAGAGTCACAGTCAACCTTGAAATGTCTGACGTAGTACAGACAACGTCGTGGCGCCAGGTTTGCCGGGTTATCTTATTTCGACGCGGTTTTACCCAAGATCCTTTTTTTATCATATATATATACTTAGTACTTTAGACAGAAATTAAAAAAGTGACTACACCGGGGTTTGAACCCGGGCCCTTAGCTTACCGGGCTATGCTCTACAACTGAGCTATGCGGCCACCAATTAAAAACTGTCTAATTTTTGGTCTGTTGACATGTTAATAACGTGTGTCCCCCTTTAAAATTGGTGGCCGCAAGCTCATTTGGTAAAGCATAGCCCGGAAAGCTAAGGTCCCGGGTTTCAAACCCCCGGGTGTAGTCACTTTTTTAATTCTGTCTAAAGTACTAACATAAAGCTTTCTAGTCGCACTATAAAAGCCAATTTTAAAACATATATATATATATTAAAATATTATAGTTTAAACATATATATATATATTGTTTAAGCTTGGCTTTATAGTAGGCGACTATGACGCTGTTATGTTAGTACTTTAGACAGAAATTAAAAGAGCTAGCCCGGACAGCTAAGGTCCCGTGTTCAAACCCCGGTGTAGTCACTTTTTTAATTTCTGTCTTAAGTACTATATATATATATATATATATAGTTATAAACTTACTAATAAACTACATTTTCATAGGAGGAGCAATATGTGAACTAACGGTTGACGCACCCTTAAACCTAACAAACAACCACAAACAAATCTATCAGATCTGAAATAAATGAACCCTACCGCTCTTTCCTCCTACCCGTGGCTGGTTATAAACAGCATGGGATTTTCCTCCCAATCCCCTAGGCTAGATTGGCTTATTATGACCTGACGGTTGATGCGCCTTAATCGAAAGAACCTAAACTAAGTTATTCGAACGCCTTTAATACAAAAAAAATGTACAAATTGAATGCAAATTTCCGTTTTCGTTGAAAAGATAAATTGGAATGAGTGTGGTAAATACTTCCACCAACCCTACCTATTAATCATGCCACGGAAATGATAGGGGATGCATGTCTGACAGCTCTTACCCTGGGGGGATACACACCACAGATAGTTAAAAGAAAGTTTTATAGCGATAGGTACGGCTTATGCATAAAATTTGACTTACTTTTAAGTTGATGTTTCTTCGAGCAAGGGCGGAGGGTGAGCCCGTTTCTCAAGGCGGCCGCCAGTGTGGAGGCAGTAAGATGGAACACCCGTACACCCCGTGAGAGTTCATGCAGAAATCTCGTAATCGCCGAGATAAATATTAAAGCACGAGAAGAAAGAAAAAGAGATACACGGGATGGATCAAAAGAATCGCATGCAAGCTAGATAACTGTTTCAAAGAAAGTATTTATACGATAGGACGGGGAAGAAACGTCAATACGGAGCGACTGTCAAAGAACTCGTATCAAAGAGGCGAATTAATGATTCAATGTTCAAATTGCTCAATAGAACAGTTCAGAATGAACGTCATGTAAGTGTAACTCGAAGACCCTCTAAATTTATAAAATGAAGAAGGCTAGACATTTAAAATTGAGTTAATAACTTTACAGACCAATGAAGGTGATTTATTAACATGATTTTCCCTGTCTGGGCCGGGGTAGAAAAGCCCAGACGATGGCTCTGCTAATCGTAAAAGGCGAGGGAAGAGATGAAGTCCATCTCGCATAGTATGTATGTATAGGAGTTTGTTACTCCCCGAAACTAGAGGCGAGCTCTGGCAATCGTAGTCAGGGACACCTCCCCCTTCCCTAGACAACCTCCCCGACGACGACGACAACGACGTCCGAGACGTGAGAACCGCCCTTTTCAAAAACTCCCCCCGATACCCCCACGAATAGAATGGGGCATTATGACCTAACGGTTGACGCGCCCGTAAACCTGATGAATACCAAAATGAAAGTGGAAGATAACTAAATCATTCTGGTCATTTTGTTGCTTTTGTCGCACAGCAGGATGAGTGGCGATCATCTAATAAATCAGTTTTTCTTTTCGTTTTGCATAGTTGAAGTTTTCTGTTTCTTTGTTTCTTTTCGGTTCTTTCTCCCCACGTTTATATTTGGTTAAAAATTAATGAAAAATAAATTTTAATTTAAATTTGTTACCAAAATTATTGTCTTATTATCCATTGTTGTTGTAATATTACTATTTTATTCCTACCTTAACCGGCTGTCTGGGCCCGGGGTAGAATTGGCCCAGACCCATGTGTCTGCTAATCTTTAAAAGGCGATTCAAGAGAAAAAGCCCACCTCGCAAACATCAGCTGGAAAGAGCGGAGGTATCTTTACTCCCCGAAACTAGAGGCGAGCTCTGGCAATCGTCGTCGGGGACCTTGCCCCCTTCCCTTGACGACCTCCCCGACGAACGATGACGAAGACGATGACGACCGCAAAGTGAGAACCCTAGATTCGTCCCCTTACCCGTGGCTGGTTCTGACCAGCATGAGCCCCTCCCCCCCCCCCTAGGAAAGGGAGTGGTCATTATGACCTAACGGTTGACGCGGCCTTAACCCAAAAACAAACAAAACAAAAAAGCTTACCCGTGGTGGTTTGACTAGCATGGGCCCCCTCCCCCCTTACCCCTTTAGGCTAGATTTGGTGCATTATGACCAAAACGGTTGATGCGTACTTAATCGAAATGAAAAAAAACAATCCTACCTTTAAAGGGACTGTTGCCAAGCTTGATCTTCCCAACCATTTTAAAGTACTTCATCATATGATAACGGCGACAAACTTTCTAAATTCCTCACCCGATGTAATCTACTTACAAAATTAAATTCACATAATACACATTTCATTTATTTATTTATTTCCCCATTTACATTAATAACTTTTTTGCTATTTTGCTTTTATTTGTTTTGCTATTGCGAGCATCAACATTTTCTTTTATTATATATACATTTACAAAAACAAACTAATCATCAAAAACACACCATTAACTCATCTCATCAACTTCCAAAACTCACAGCGGCGCTATATGGGCATAACCGGTTGAAGCGCCCTAGTTTCTCACGTCGTTGTTCTTCCGGGTTAACTGCTTTTACAATGTTAAATGTCCACTTAAAAATACGCTTGATCATCAAATCCAGCTAAATTCACATTACAGTTTGGACAGCTTTTTGACCTTTAATTTTCATCCAAAAAATCTGCATTTTGGAAGGCTGTTCAGAATAGAGACCCCCATGTCGCTATCAAAGCACATTTGGATATTCAAATAATTATTGTCTTCTACAAAAAAATTGGCAAATTACTACAAATTTACAGTGTGGTGTCATATTTACGGTGAGATAATAAAAAAAGTGGGCAATATTTGGAAAATGTGATTTAATACCGCATTTTGCACATATTTATCAACATTTTGGTCCCCCTTCTGGACCCGGGGTTGAATTGGCCCCGAGCATGGGTTTGCTAATCGCAAAAGGCCCATTCAAGAGAAAAAGTCCACCTCGCAAACATCAGTAGTATAAAGGGTAGTATTTACTTCCCGAAAAAAGAGGCGAGCTCTGGCAATCCTCGTCGGGGAACTTACCCCCTTCCCCCCGTCCCGGGCCCGGGGTAGAATTTGGCCCAGAGCATGGCTCTGTTATAATCGTAAAAGGCGATTCAAGAGAAAAAGTCCACCTCGCAAAAAAATCAGCTAGAAAGAGCGGAGAATCTTACTCCCCGAAACTAGAGGCGAGCTCTGGCAATCGTCGTCGGGTTCCTTGTCCCCTTTCCTTGACGACCCCCCGGCGACTTTTGTGTGGCTCGTTGGTCTTGTGGCTCGTTGGTCTTGTTGTAAGCGTATCTGCATCCAATGCAGAAGGTCCAGGGTTCGATTCCCGTCAAAGTCAGAAGTTTTTTAACTTCTGATTTGGACTATAACAAATTGCGTAGTGTGATGCCCACATTGACTAACAAAATTCGCCCAAACACTATACGCTCGACTCTCACGTAGAGAATTACTTTCTTCATCATCAATTTATTTTGTTATTTATACATTAGAAAACAATCTAATCATCAAACATACCTGCATTCACTCTTTCATTTCCTTTCATTCACAGGCGGCGCAATATGACCTAACCGGTTGAAGCGCCCTAGTTTCTCACTATAAAAAAAAAAAAGAGGTGGTATTGTCTAGAATTCGTATAGGTCATACACGCCTAACACAACGGATATCTCTTAACAAGAGAAAGGTTTTCCCATATGTGACACATGTGATGTACCTTTAACCGTGCATCATATGCTAGCAGAATGTGCCAAATATGATGCCTTGTGCACGCAATTTGATCTTTCCCAGTCATATGAAGAACTTCTATCATATGATAACGGCGACAAACTTCTAAATTTCTCATCCACAGTAATCTATTAACAAAATTTAATTCACATCTTACACATTTCTTTCTTTTCTTTCTTTTCATTTACATACATAACTTTTTTTTTGCTATTACTTTCTTCATCTTCAATTTATTTTGTTATTTATACACTTAGAAAACAATCTAATCATGAAACATACCTGCATTAACTCTTATCATTTCCTTTCATTCACAGGCGGCGCAATAGACCTAACCGGTTGAAGCGCCCTAGTTTCTCACGTCGTCGTCGAATATCCATCAGTTTGTGTCTTAGGAGTTTGTAAACGGTGACTTTGGAGCCGTCCTTGCAACGAAGCACATAATAAATTCAGAGTTGTTCTGAACCGGCCTTGTTGATTCTGGCGTTGATTCGCGGGTGTTCGCACTGTCCATACCACTGATTTCTATATTTCCTATTAAAAATATCGATCTTTGGTTGGTTATGCTCACTCGTCGATTGCGTCGGGGCCTACTAGTAGGCTCAGTCGCCTTGATTTACCCGTCTGGGCCCGGGGAAGAATTGGCCCAGAGCATGGCTCTGCTGATCGTAAAAGGCGATTCAAGAGAAAAAGTCCACCTCGCAAACATCAGCTAGAAAGAGTGGAGTATCTTACTACCCGAAACTAGAGGCGAGCTCTGGCAAACGTCGTCGGGGACCTTGCCCTCTTCCCTTGACGACCCCCCGGCGACGAAGACAATGACACAACGAACGATGACAAAGACGATGACGACCGCGACGTGAGAAACCCCTTTTCCCCCCCCTAACCCCTGGCTGGTTCTGACCAGCATGGGCCCCTCCCCCCCCCCCCTTAGGCTAGAGTGGTGCATTATGACCTAACGGGTTGACGCGTCCTTAATCCAAATAATCCAAATACTGTCCCCCACTGAAAATCAGTTATATAACTGAGTGGGTAGACTCTAAATCCAATTTATGTATTTTATGTTTTTTTATGACAAAGACAATGACACCACGAACAATGACAAAGACGATGACGACCGCGACGTGAGAAATCCCCCTTCCTCCCCTTACCTGTGGCTGGTTCTGACCAGCATGGGCCTCCTCCCCCCCCCCCCCCCTTTGGGTTAGAGTGGTGTATTATGACCTAACGGTTGACGCGTCCTTAAGCCAAATAATAATAATAACAAAAATACAGCAAAGGCAGTTTATAGGTTAGTCTTCAAATGCTCTTAAAGTTGCGTAGTTGAAAGTTGTAACGTCTTTTAACAAACAAAATCTCTACTATTATAAAACAATTTAAAAAAAAAACATACAACACAAAAACTTATAATATAACATGCAGTGCAATATAACCTTCCCGGTTGAAGCGCCCTAGATTTTCACGTCGTCTTTATTGATATTGGTTAATATGACTTCTGGTTAGTGATGATGATTTCTATTGCTTAACGTCTCATATAGTAACGCATTAACGCTATTCGGAGCGATGAGTGGTGATAGATGACGATGAAGCGCGATTACAAAAAACACGTATGCCTTACACGGGTTTTGAACCCACGTCCTCATGAAGTTTGGGAGTGCTTGGGCTTGCGTCCTAATAGTAGTACCCCCGCCCAACTGCGTCGTCGTTCGTAGCGTTGAAAATGTTGTTCCAACTTACCACATAGCTAGGTATACAGCAATTGCTTTTGAAAGTTACATTTAAAGCTGTACATTGGATTCTGTAGCAATTTCCTTATCTCGAAATTTGTATTTTTACTTGAACGTAGTAGAAACACCCACCAAGGTACAATTTGTGTTTCTGGTTTAGCTCTTATCTAGCCACGAGTATATTTTAAACACGATAACCAGGAGATAAAGCGAAATTAATGAACAAAAAGGTGAAATTAAACTGAAATTAGTTAATTTAACAATACATGACTGGGGTTTAACGGAAGTTTACGTGCGAGGGCTGATTGTTCTGGACTTGGAGGATTAGGCTTTAATTGTCTACACAGGGCATAGCTTATGGGATTAGGTCCCTTGATTACAAGAAAGTTACAGTAACGAACTGACAGAATGTTATTGTGGCATTCATATATCTTACTAAATATAACTGAGGTAGAATTAAACTGACTGGGATAAGATAATTAATTGACCATTTGAGAATGGGTACGAATAAGCTTTCTCTTTTATATTATTATAGGGTTTTAAAATAAAATTTTAAGTTTATAATTATCCGGAAAAAAAAGGTCCGATGGAGCGCTAGTGAGCAATCAGCTGTTTAGCAAGATGGCCGGGTAAAAGGGGATAGCTGCCGTCCACACTCTTGGCTAACATTGCATGGCCCCAATCTTGAAACCTACTTTTTCTGTTGAAAACGTCCAGTTACATAAAAGAAAATGTTTCAGAACTATAGGTTGATACCTTGTGGTATAGTTAAATTTTAAAAACATAATGAAAATCTGTAAAGAATAAGTGATTTTATATGGGTACGTTCTTCTCACGTACTCCCATTTCAAAATTACTAGCGCCTATGATTTGTTTGCCCTAAATCTAAAACAAAGAGCATCAATTACTAATCCAGAGTATAAAATATCCTTGTAGTATAATATGCTAAATGCAAGCGTGGCCTAGTAATTTGACAAAATGTTAATGGCCTAGAGCTGTGATAAACTGAGAGAACAGCGCGGCAAATTGACGGCCGCCTAGTGGCCTAGGGCCTAGGCCTACGCTTGCCAGTTTCAACCATCCCTAGGTATAAATGACTCGGCTAGAAGAAAACTAATAATTTTTGTTACTAAAAAAATAAATTTAGAAAATAATTAACCAGTCTGTATCCCAAAACTATCAATTTATTTCAATAAATTGGATAGGCTCCGTCAGCTGTGTTGTCTAGGCGTGTTGATCTCGCAAATTTTCAGCCAAGTCGCCTAGGGCCTAGCCTAGGGCCTAGCAGACGTGCAAAAACTCTGGCTTAAATAATAATATTCTGGCCAGACTTAATTTCGTATGTAGGCCATCACACCCTTTCGAGCTCTTATTATTATTTAATGAAGAGCCTAACACGAAATAATAAACAGTAGGCCCCATGCCCACTTTGACACCGCACCAAAGCAAATCTAGGCCTAAAAATCTCGCGTGAACGGAGCGACAAAGGCATTTAAATGTGCAAAACGAAGGGCGATATGAGGTTGAATCCATTTTTCATCTGGTGTATCTGCTTACATATAAACACAGACATTAATCGGGAGTGTAATCGGCTAGATAAAATAATGTCTCAACTATATGCTTCATTCAAGAACTGCAACATTCCACTGCCGAGACCCAAAAGTCAAGTTTAGATAATACCTTTTAGGTAGTTTTGTATGAGTAAATGGTTGAAATGGATGGAAATCTATTTGGTTACTGAATTTTATTGCTTTCTAAATTGCAAATTTGGGGGAATTAAATATACAATCATAATATTTCTTAGTATTTTTGAGAAAAGCTGTGTCTCCGATTGAAACACTGTATCTTCAATTCCCATAGAATAAAGAACGCCTCGTTTGTTGTAATTGCACGTTGGCCATTGCCGGTATATAATAAATATATAATATATATAAAAAAAAAATTAATATATTAAAAAATATCGTCCAAACATGTCATAAATCACATTTTTATTAACTTTCAACCAACACAAGCGGCGCCAAGATTACCTAACCGGTTGCAGCGCCCTAAATTCTCAAGTCGTCGTTTACAAATGTACGGGTCACTCCTGTTTTGTGACTCAAGTTACATTTGCATTGAAGTCAGATCAAACCACAAACGTCCCAGAAAGATTCCCAAAGATTTGACAACTCTTATGCAGTCAACTGTACCTGAGATGCAAACGTTTTAGAGCTTCTTCATGTTACGAATTCATAAGTACAGTTACAAAGGCCATCAAAAGTAGCAGTCTTTAGCAAAAAGTCGAAGTATCTTTATAGCTAATAAAATAAAACACATTTCACCTTATAAAGATGAATTGGCACTGAATAAACAAGAAGATAACCGCCGCATTCCCTGAGATGGAAATTTAAAACGTTTGTTTTTATAAAGAACAAACGTGAACTTGACAACGCCACCGGCTGGGCTTGGCGTAGAAAGAATAGGCCCATACCATAGGCTCGACTTCTAATAGTAAAAGGCGAAGAAAGAGGACAAACAAAGAGAAAGCAAACATCAGTCGGATATATTGCATCCTTATAAACCAGAGGCGGCTTGCTTTAGCAGGTCATTGTCTGCGACCCCATTACCCTCCCTGGACACGACCTCTCCCCGTGTCGTTTCTCATCCAAGTTATCGTATTGTAACAAACTTTAATTAACTTTTCATACACATTTCTTTCTTTCTTTCTTTTCATTACATACATAACTTTTATTTTGCTATTACTTTCTTCATCTGCAATTTATTTGTTATTTATACACTTAGAAAAACCATCTAATCATACAAACATACCTGAATTAACTCTTCTAATTTACTTTCATTCACAGGAGGCCGCCAATAGACCTAACCGTTGAAGCGCCCTAGTTTCTCACGTCGTGTCGTGTATCTGGCCGGCATGGGATTTTCCTCCCTCCTCTGCTAATAGTAAAAGACGATTCAAGAGAAAAAGTCCTCGTCACAAACATCAGCTAGTAAGAATGTTTTTTTTTACTCCTCGAAACTAGATGCGAGCTCTGGCAGTAAGTCCGTTCGTAGAGAAAACCCTTCCCCTTTCCTTGACGAACTATCCGAGACGACAATGACGGCCGACCCATGGCCACAACACAAAACGATGACAAAGACGATGGACGAGGCCGCGACGCCATCCTCCCATATAAACCCGTGTCTTGATTCTTGACCAGCATGGGCCCACCTCCCCATATCCTCTATACGAGGCCAAATGGCGCATTATGACTAACTGTTGGCCGCGCCCTGATCAAAATAATCTTAATCTTTACCCTTTGTTAGCATGTCATCTTTTTATTTTTTTTTCTTTCGTATGTTTTGTTTATTGGATTAGGATCGCGTCAACAGTTAGGTCATACCGAGACACCACTCTAGCCAAGGGGAGGCCCCTTGTGGGGAGGAGTAGAGAGAGATGAGAAGGAGCCCATGATGCCGTCAGAACCAGCCACGGGTAAAGTGGAGGAGGGGGGTTGGGGGGTTTCTCACGTCGCGGTTCGTCATCGTCTTTTCATCGTTCGTTTGTGTCATTGTCATCGTCGCCGGGGGGTCGTGGGGGTCGTCCAAGGAAGGGGGCAAGGTCCCCGACGGTTCGATTGCCACCACGAGCTCGGCCTCCTAGAGTTTGGGGAGTAAGATACTCCGCTTTACTAGTGATGTTTGCGAGGTTGACTCTTTCTATTAAATCGCCTTTTACGATTAGCAGAGCCATGCTCTGGGCCTATTCTACCCCCGACTTAAAAAAAAAAAATAATAATAATAATAATAAATAATAATACTAATAATAATAATAAAATACTAATAATAATAATAAAATAATTAATAATTAATAATAATAATACCTAATAATAATAATAATACTAATAATAATATTAATGTACAAAACCAACTATTCAATTTCAATCATTTACAATGTGAAATGCGGACGCAAAATGACCAACCCTATTGAAGCACCCTAGTTTCTCACGTCGCCTAGGGTTGTAGGTTCAACATGTTCCCGCCCCCGGCCCCTTGTCCCCGGCCCACCTTCTCCCATGCCGTAGCCCTCCCCTTGCGTGTGGCTGCGTTCTTGACCAGCATAAGCCTGTCCACCCCGCGGTCACCCTTACGATTCCTCCCCTTGGGAATATATCATATATATATATATAATATGGGATTGTTGGATGTTGTGCAAGGCGGGCGACTGCGTGCTTGCCAACCACTGGACTCCAACCTCCGTAGAGAGTCACAGTCAACCTTGAAAATGTCTGACGTAGTACAGACGAAACGCGGTGGACGCCCAGGTTCGCCCTGGTCCATCGTATTTTCGACGCCGGTTTTACCCCAAGATCCTTGTTTTTATCATATATTATATTAGTACTTAGACCGAAATTAAAAAAAGCTGACTACACCGGGGTTTGAACCCGAGGACCTTAGCTTACCGGGCTATGCTCCTTACCAACTAGCTATTGCGGCCACCCAATTTAAAACTGGTCTAATTTTTGGTCTGTTTGTAACATTGTTAATAAAAGTGTTCACCCTTAAATTGGTGGCCCGCATAGCCTTCAGATTGGTAAGAGCATAGCTCCGGTAAGATAAGAGGTCCCGGGTTCAAAACCCGGTTAGTCACTTTTTTAATTTCTGTTAAATTACTAACATAACAGCGTCATAGTCGCCTACTATAAAGCCAAGTTAAACATATATATATATATATATATATATATATAGTTTAAACATATATATATATATATGTTTAAACTTGGCTTTATAGTAGGCGACTATGACGCTGTTATGTTAGTACTTTAGACAGAAATTAAAAGAGCATAGCCCAGGTAAGCTAATGTCCCGGGTTCAAACCCCGGTGTAGTCACTTTTTTTAATTTTCTGTCTTATAGACCTTATATATATAATATATATATCAGTTATAAACTTACTAATAAACTACATGTTTCATAGGGGAGCAATATGTGAAACTAACGGTTGACGTCACCCCTTAAACCTAACACAAACAACCACAAACAAATCTATAGATCTGAAATAATATGAACCCTACCGCTCTGTCCTACTACCCGTGGCGGTTATAAACAGCATGGGATTTTCCTCCCAATCCCTAGGCTAGATTGGCTTTATTATGAACATGACGTTGATGCGCCTCCTTAATCCAAAAAAAAAATAACCTAAACTAAGTTATTTATTCGAAACGCTTTAATACAAAAAATGTACATAATTGAAGAAAATTTCCAGTTTTCGTTGAATGAAAAAGAAAATTGGAAATGAGTGTGAGTGGTAAATATTCCACCAACCTCTACCTATTAATCAGCCACGGAAATGATAGGGGATGCATGTCTGACAGCTCTACCCTGGGGCGGATACACACCGCAGATAGTTAAAAGAAAGTTTTAAGCGATGGTACGGACTTAGCATAAAAGATTTGACTTACTTTTAAGTTGATGTTCTTCGGAGCAAGGGCGGAGGGTGAGCCCGTCTTCTCAAGGCAGCCGCCAGTGTGGAGTCAGTAAGATGGAACACCCGTACACCCCGTGAGAGTCATGCGAAATCTCGTAAATCGCCGAGATAATAAATATTAAAGCACGAGAAGAAAGAAAAACGAGAAACACTGTGGCGATGGATCAAAAGAATCGCATTGCAAGCTAGATAAGTTTCAAAGAAAGTATTAACGATAGGACGGGAAGAAAGAAACGTTCAATTACGGTGAGCGACTGTCAAAGAACTCGTATCAAAGAGGCGAATAATGATTCAATGTTCAAAATTGCTAATAGAAACAGTTCAGAATGAACGTCATGTAAGTGTAACTCGAAGGGACAATCACATTTATAAAATGAAGAAGGCCTTAACTGCCTTTCTTAACATTTAAAATTGAGTTTTTACAGACCAATGACGGTGATGATTTATTTTTACATGATTTTCTCTGTCTGGGCCGGGGTAGAGAGAAAAAGCCCAGACGATGGCTCTGATAATCGTAAAGGCGAGGAAAGAGATGAGAGTCCATCTCGCATAGTATGTATGTTAGGAGTGTGTTTGACTCCCCGAAACTAGAGCGGAGCTCTGGCAATCGTATTCAGGGACACCTCCCCCTTCCCTAGACAACTCCCCGACGACGACATACGACGCGTCCGCGAGACGTGAGAACCGACCTTTTCAAAAAACTCCCCCCGATACACCCACGGATGAGAATGGTGGCATTATGATCATAACCGGTTGGACGCGCCCGAAACCTGATGAATACCAAAATGATATGTGGAAGGTAACTAAATCATTATGGTCATTTTGTTTGCCTTGTCGCCACAGCAGGATGGTGGGATCATACTAATAAATCCAGTTTTTCTTTTCGTTTTGCATTAGTGAAGTTTTTCGTTTCTTTGTTTCTTTTCGGTTCGTTTCTCCCCACGTTTATAATTGCGTTAAAAATTAATGAAAAATAAATATATTTAAATTTGTTTACCAAAATTATTTGTCTTATATGCATTGTTGTTGTAATATTACTATTTTATTCCTACCTTAACCGGCCGTTGGGGCCGGGGTCGAATTGGCCCAGAGCCATGTGCTCTGCTAATCGTTCAAAAGGCGATTCAAAGAGGAAAAAGTCCACCTCGCAAACATCAGCTGGAAAGAGCGAGGTATCGTACTCCCCGAAACTAAGAGGCTAGCTCTGGCAATCGTCGTCGTAGGACCTTTGTCCTTCCTTGACGATCCCCCGGCGACGATGACAATGGAACACAACGAACGATGACAAAGACGATGACGACCGCGAAGTGAGAAACCCCCTTCCTCCCCTTACCCGTGGCTGGTTCTGACCAGCAGGGGCCCCTCCACCCCCCACCACTAGGTAAGAGTGGTCATTATGACCCTAACGGTTGGACGCGGCCTTAGATCAAACCAAACAAAACAAAAAAAGCCTTACACCGTGGTGGTTTCTGAACATAGCATGGGCCCCCTCCTCCCCTTTATCCCTTAGGCTAGAGTTGTGTGCATTATGACCAAACGGTTGATGCGTACTTAATCGAAATGAACAAAAACAAATCTAACCTTAAGATGTTGCCACGGCTTGATCTGTCCCAACCATATTAAAGTACTCCTATCCATATGAAACGGACGACAAACTTTCGTAAATTCCTCATCATGTAATCTACTTACAAAAATTAAATTCCATAATAAACATTTCATTTATTTATTTATGTTCCATTTACATTAAATAACTTTTTTTCTATTTTTGACTTTTATTTTGTTTTGACGATTGCGAGCATCAACATTTTTTTTATTATATATACATTTACAAAAACAAACTAATTCATCAAACAACACCATTAACTCAATCCCTCATCAATCTCCAATCTCACATGCGGCGCTATATGACATAACCGGTTTTGATAGCGCCCTCAGGTTTCTCACGGTCCGTTAGTTCTTCGGCGTTAACTGCTTTTACAATGTTAAATGTTCCACTTAAAAATACCCGCTGATCATCAAATCCCAGCTAAATTCACATTCAGTGAGGACAGCTTTTTGACCTTTAATTTTCATCAAAAAAATCTATTTTGGAAGGCTGTTCAGAATAGATGACCGCATGTCCCCCCGCTATCAAAGCACATTTGGAATTTCAAATAATTATTGTCTTCTAACAAAATTGGCAAATTACTACAAATTTACAAGTTGTGGTGTCATATTTACGGTGAGATAATAAGAAAAGTCGGGCAATATTTGGAAAATTTGATTGAATACGCATTTTGCACATATTTATCAACATTTTGGCCCCGTCTGGACCGTGGGGTTGATTGAATTGGCCCCCGAGCATGGCTATTGCTAATCGCAAAAGGCGATTCAAGAGAAAAAGTCCACCTCGCAAACATCAGTAGTATAAAGGGGTAGTATTTTACTTCCCGAAAATAGAGGCGAGCTCTGGCAATCCTCGTCGCTGCGGAATTCTTTACCCCCTTCCCCCCGTCTGGGCCGGGGTAGAATGGCCCCAGTGAGCCATGGCCTGTTATAATCGTAAAAGGCGATTCGATCCGTAACAGATGAGAAAAAGTCCACCTCGCACAAAACATCAGCTTAGAAAGAGCGGAGAATCTTACTCCCCGAAACTAGAGGCGAGCTCTGGCAATCGGTCGTCTGGGGTCCTTGTCCCCTTTCCTTGACTGACCCCGGCGACTTTTGTGTGGCTCGTTGCGTCTTGTGTTAGCGTAGTCTGCATCCATGCAGGAAGTCCAGGGTCGATTCCGTCAAAGTCAGAAAGTTTTTTAATTCTGATTTGGACTATAACAAATTGCGTAGTGTGATGCCCACATTGACTAACAAAATTCGTCCACTATACGCTCGACTCTCACGTAGAGAATTACTTCTCTTCATCATCCATTTTTTTTGCCCTTATTTATACACTTAGAAAACAATTAACACAAACATACCTGACATTCACTTTTCATTTTCCTTTCATTCACAGGGGCGCAATATGACCTAACCGGTTGCAAGCGCCCTAGTCAAGAGCGCCCTAGTTTCTCACTATAAAAAAAAAAAAGAGGTGGTACTTGTCTAGGAATTCGATATAGGTCATACACGCCTAACACACGGATATCTTCTTAACAAGAGAAAGGCGTTATTCCTCATATGTGACACATGTGATGTACCTTTAACCGTGCATCATATGCTAGCAGAATTGTGCCAAATATGATGCCTTGTGCACGCAATTTGTCTTTTCCCAATCATTATTGAAGAACTTCGATCATATGATAACGGCGACAAACTTTCTAAAATTTCTCATCCATAGTAATCTATTAACAAAATTTATTCACATCTTACAAATTTCTTTCTTTTCTTTCTTTTCAATTTACATACATAACTTTTATTTGCTATTAATGTATCATCTTCAATTTATTTTGTTATTTATACACTTAGAAAACAATCTAATCTCAACATACCTGCCATTAAATCTATTCATTTCCTTTCATTCACAGGCGGCGAAATAGACCTAACCGCGTTGAAGCGCCCTAGTTCTCAAGTCGTCAGTCGTACTCGTAAGTCCATCTAGTTTGTGTCTTAGGAGTTGTAAACGGGTGACTTTGGAGCCGTCCATTGCAACGAAGCAAATATAAATTCAGAGTTGTTCTGAAACAGGCTTGTTGATTCTGGCGTTATTCGCGGGTTGTTCGCACTGTCCATACCACTGATTGCTATATTTCCTATTAAAAATATCGATCTTTGGTTGGTTATGCTCACTCGTCGATTGCGTCGGGGCCTACATAGTAGGGCTCAGTCGCCTTGATTACCCGTCTGGCCCGGGAAGAATTGGCCCAGGCAGGTCTCTGTAATCGTAAAAGGCGATTCAATGAGAAAAAGTCCACTCGCAAACATCAGCTAGAAAGAGTGGAGCTATCTTACTACCCGAAACTTCGAGGCGAGCTCTGGCAATTGTCGTCGGGGACCTTGCCCCCTTCCCTTGGACGGACCCCTCGGGCGAAGAAGGACAATGACAAACGAACGAGACAAAGGACGATGACGACGCGACGTGAGAAAAAACCACCTTTCCTCCCCCTACCCGTGGCTGCGTTCTGACCAGCATGGGCCCCTCCCCCCCCCCCCTTAGGAGAGTGGTGGCATTATGAACCTAACGGTTGACTGCGTCCTTAATCCAAATAACCCAAATACTCCCCCACTGAAAATCAGTTATATAACTGAGTGGGTCAATTCTAAAATCCAATTTGTGTAGGTATTTTATGTTTTTTGTATGACAAAGGACAATTGACCACCCGAACAATGACAAAGACGATGACGACCGCGGGGACCGCGACGTGAGAAAGAGAAACCCCCCTTCCTCCCACTTACCCGTGGCTGGTTTGACCAGTCATGCCCGGCAACTCCTCTCCCCCCCCCCCCCCTTTGGGTGAGAGTGGTGTATATGACCTAAAGGTTGAACGCGCTCCTTAAGCCAAATAATAATAATAAAAAAAATACACCAAAGGCAGTTTATAGGTTAGTCTTCAAATGCTCTTAAAGTAGCGTAGTTGAAGTTGAACGTTTGTAACAAACAAAATCTCTACTTATTTTATAAAAAATTAAAAAAATAACACTACAACACAAAAATTAATAATATAACATGGCCCAGTGAATATAACACTTCACGTTGAAGCGCCCTAGATTTTCACTCGTCTTTATTGATATTGGTTAATATGACCTTTAACTTGTGTTAGTGATGATGATTTCTATTGCTTAACGTCCAATAAGTTAAGCATCGCTATTCGGAGCGATTGAGTGGTGATAGATGCGATGAGCGCCGATTACAAAAAATCACCGTCTGCCTTACAAGCGGCTTTTTGAACACCACGTCCTCATGAAGTGGCATGCTTGGACTTGCGTCCTAATAGCTTGTACCCCCGCCGAACCGTCGTCGTTCGTAGCGTTGAAAATGTTGTTCCAACTTACCACATAGCCTAGGATACAGCAATTGCTTTTGAAAGTTACATTTTAAAGCCTGTACATTGGATTCTTAGCAATTTCACTTATCTCGAAATTTGTATCTACTTGAAAGTAGTAGCAAACCACCCACCAAGGTACAATTTGTGTTTTGGTTTAGCTCTTATCTAGTGCCACGAGTATATTTGAAACACGATAACCAGGGGAAGGGATAAAGCCGAAATTATATGAAAAGAAGGTGAAATTAAACTGAAATTAGTTAATTTAACAATTTACATGACTGGCTGGTCTTAACGGAAGTTTATGTGGAGGGCTGATTGTTCGGATGACTTGGAGGATTAGGCCTTTAAATTGTCTACACAGGGCATAGCTTATGGGATTAGGTCCATTGATTACAAGAAAAGTTACAGTACGAACTGGACAGAATGTTATTGCTGGCATTCATATATCTTATAAATAATAACTGGGTAGAATTAAAAACTGACTGGGTGAATAAGATAATTAATTGACCATTTTGAGAATGGGTAGCGTACGAACTAAGCTTTTCTCATTTATATTTATTATATGGTTTTGAAGCAAATGAAGTTATAATTATCCGGAGAAAAAAGGTCCGATGGAGCGACTAGTGAGCAATCGTGTTTTAGCAAGATGGCAGCGGTAAAAGGGGATAGCTGCCGTCCACACTCTTGGCTAACATTGCATTGGACCAATCTTGAAAACCTACTTTTTCTGTGAAAACGTCAGTTACAAAAAGAAAATGATAAGAAACTATAGGTTGATACCTTGTGGTATAGTTAAAGTTTAAATCAGTAATGAAAATCTGTAAAGAATAAGTGATTTTTCCTAATGGGTACGTTCTTCTCAACGTACTGCCACCATTTCAAATTTACTAGCCGCCTATGATTTGTTTGCGTGCCCTAAATCTAAAACAAAGAGCATCAATTACATAATCCCAGAGTATAAAATATCCTTGTAGTATAATATGCTTACTAATGCAAGCGCTGGACTAGTTAATTTGACAAAATGTAATGGCCATAGAGCTGTGAAAACTGAGGAGAAACAGCGCGGCCCGCCAATTGACGGCCGCCTAGTTGGCCTAGGGCCTAGGCCTACGCTTGCCAGTTCAACCATCCCTAGGTATCAAATGACTCGGCTAGAAGACAACTAATAATTTTTGTTTACTAAAATATAAATTTCAGAAAATAATTAACCAGTCTGTTATCCCAAAACTATCAATTTATTTCAATAAAATGGATAGGCTCCGTCAGCCTGTGTTGTCTAGGCGCTGTTGATCTCGCACCATTTACAGCCAAGTCGCCTAGGGCCTAGCCTAGGGCCTAAGCAAGAAGACGTGCAACAAACTCTGGCTTAAATAATAATATTCTGGCCAGACTTAATTTGTAATGGAGGCCATCACACCCTTCGAGCTCTATATTATTATTAAGAAGAGCCTAACACGAAATAATAAACAGTAGGCCCTAGGCTACTTGTGACACCGCACCAAAGCAAATCTAGGCCTAAAAATCTCGCGTGAACGGAGCTGACAAAGGCATTTAAATGTGCCAAAACCGAAGGGCGATATGAGGTTGAATCCATTTTTCATCGAGTGTATCTGGCTTACATATAAACACAGACATTAATTCGGTAGTGAATCGGCTAGATAAAATAATGTCTTCAACTATATGATTCCATTAAGAACCCTGCAACATCCACTGCCGAGACCCAAAAGTCAAGTTTAGATAATACCTTTTAGGTAGTTTTGCTATGAGTAAATGCGTTGAGTGGTTGAAATGGATGGAAATCTATTTGGTTACTGAATTTTATTGCTTTCTAAAATTGCAAATTTGGTGAACATAAAACAATCATAATATTTCTTAGTATTTTCGTAGACTGACCGATTCACAATTGCAGTTTTCCTTATCAGGGGGCACGTACCTATCCCGAATTCTCTAGTTCCTCACTCGCGCGCCAGAGAGCCATACTGCTTCCTTGTTTCCTCGGATAGTGTTGGTCCCGTTCCGAGTTCCACATTATCTAAAACTTAAATCGGAAATTAATCATGACAAACGTTTGTATTAGAGATTTGCCCTATGACACATCAAAGGTTTACTTTAGGTATTCACAGATGGCTACCAAAATTGACAACAAGGTTGGAAGTGCTTTTTATTGCTCCCACCTGGTTAATGCTGAAACGTTTCAGGCTAAGCGACGTTGTGCTTCAGTTGCCACTGCCAGAGTATTCGCCATCCGTGAAGCCTCTTATAATACATTCTACGCTGTCGTTGTGGAGCTAGAGAATACCTTTTGGTTAGATAGTTTAAGTTCACTTCAAGCTATAGAACTCAATTTATTCAAGTCATAATTTGGTACAAGAATCCAATTCCTATTTAGAAAAACTAACCTCTAAGGGTTATATAATAGAGTTTTGCTGGATACCTGGACACGTGAGGCATAGAGGGAAATGAAATAATGCAACACGCCTGATATGGGCTTGCAAGGAGGCTTCCCAGCGTCGCGGACGCTTGATTTCAATCTAGTTCCCGCTTCCAGCTGTCAAGAGTTGGATTCAAGCAAAGATTGTTGGATTGGCGACAAGCTTACTTGGGATGTGTTGCAAAATAAACAAATTGCGTAGTGTGGGATGCACCCCACATTGGCGGCCTAACAAAATTCGTACCACACTACCGTTCTTCGACTGGCCCAGAGCATGGGCCTCTGCATATCGCGCTAAAAGGCGATTCAAGAGAAAAGTCTCACACTCTCAAACATCACCTAGAAAGAGCGGACTATCCTTACGCCCCGAAACTAGAGGCGCCCGAGCTACTGGCAATCGTCGTCGGCGGACCTTGCCCCCTCCCTTGACGATCCCCCCCGGCGACGATCGACAATGACACAACGAACGCATGAACAAATTACGATGACTACCGCGACGTGAGAAACCCCCATTCCTCCCTTACCCGTGCGCTCGCGTCTGACCAGCCCATGGGCCCCTCCTCCCCACCCCTCCCCCCCCTAGGTTAGAGAGGGTTGCATTATGACCTAACGGTTGACGCGTCCTTAATCCAAAAAACCAAATCTGACTCTCACGCTAGAGAAAGAGGTGGTATTGCTAGACTTCGTTATAGGGCACACACGGCCAAACCCCCCACACGGATTTATCTTAACCAGAGAAAAGGTTATTCCCATATGTGGCCACATGTGATGTACCTTTAACGATACATATATGTTAGCAGAATTTTTTGTGTGTTTTTCTTTGGTAGGTGTCTTTTTTTTTTTCTTGGTGTTATTTTTTGGTGTTATTGTTGTGTTTTTCTGTGTTTTTGCCTATAGGTTGTGTCTTTCTTTGGGGTTGTGTTATTTTGTGCGGGGTGTGGTTGGAGTTTGTCTGGTTGCTATTTCGTGTGTGGTTTAGATTTGTTATGTTGTTGTGTATTGGTGGATGGTTACTATGTGTAAATTGTTTTTTTGTGTTGTATAGTATAATGTTTTGGTTGGGCCCTATGTGTTTTTGGGTTTGGCATGTGTCTGTTTGTTTGGTTTGATTATTTTGTTTCTTGGTTGCCTTGGGCCCTTTAATTGGTTATGTTTGTATTGAGTATTTTGGTTAATTTGGTGGTTTTTGGTACATTTCTGTGTTTGGTTACATTTGTTTGTTTGTGGGTAATTTGGATATGTCGTATTTGTTTGCTTGTTATTACAATTCTTTGTTGTGTATTTTTGGTTTGTGTGTTGTGTCTATTTTATGTTTTAATTTATTTTATTGTCTTTGGTTTTTCCGGTGTGTTTTTTTTGTCAGTTTCTTGGGTTTGTGTGTATTTTGGTTTTATTTTAGTTTTTCTTGTGTGTGGGGTTTTGTGTTTGTGGTATTTGTTTGTGGTGATTGGTTATTTGGTCGTTGTTTTGTGTATGTGTTGTTTTTGTACTGTGTGATTATGTGTGTTGTTTGTTGTCTTTTACGTTTTTACCAAATATGATGCCCCTTGCGCATGACAATTGATCTTCCCAATCATATGAAGAACTTCTATCATATGATAACGGCGATCAAACTTTCCAAATTTCGTCACCAAAAGTAATCTATTAACCCCCAAAATTTAAGTAAACTTCATACACATTTCATTCTTTTATTTATTTTCATTTAATACATAAGTTTTATTTTGCTGATTACTTCTTCATCTTCAATTATTTTGTTATTTATACACTTAGAAAACAATCTAATCAGCAAACATACCTGCATAACTCTTCTAATTTACTTTCATTCACAGGCGCGCGCAATATGACCTAAACCGGTTGAGCCGCCCCCTAGTTCCACGTCGTCCGATGCCAAAACTTTTTAATCGTTTCAACAGGATTAAATATAATTTTGATTATTTTAGTCCACCACGTTTTAAAATTTAAGATTGCCAAATTTTTACTTGTTAACAGATAGCAAATGTTTTAAACGTAGGACGATTAAATCGATAACATATCAAAAGACACTATGAGACTGTTAACCGACATGACAACATTAACAGTTGTGACGCGCCCCTTAAGTAAAATAAATCATAAAACACTGGATATAAGCTTGCCGATGTGCGTGAAATATTGTGATGTACATTGTTCGACAGAATATTTAATGTAGGCACATAACAATCTTGAACGCAGTTAAACAACACCATTTTTCAATATTTAAAATACATTGTTATAGTTGTCTCAGTAACCATGATCCGCGACTGGGTACGGGGTAGAATTAGGAATTAGGCCCCGGCATGGCTCCCTGGCTAACTAGAATAGGCGAGGAAAGAGATAATGGAAAAGAGATAAACTCCATTAGCAAACATCAGCTAATATTTAGGGGAGGATATTAGCGGTAGTCGTCATGAGAATCATCCCATTTCACTGAGACCTACATCCAACGACGACGACCATGAAAACAAGAACGATGACAAAGACGATGACCACGACGTTATATTTTCCCCATTTCCTCTTACTACCCGTGGCTGGTTCTGACCAGCACGCGTAGCAGTCTCTCAATAAGCTAACTTAAGTATCACATTATTACCTAACGGTGGACGCCTCCTAATCCAAGTAAACCAAGATGGTATTGGTATTTTCGCCCCGCAAATTTAGCTCTTAGGGACGTGTCTAATATCATTCTCATTCTTACTTTTCAGTCTCAGTACTCAGTCTCAGTCTCATTCTCATCTCATTCTCAGTCTCGGTTCCTCGTACTTGAAGTGTAACTTTCAAGCTTTTTCATGCGGAGCTTATCAACTAATTGTAGTAATTTCAGAACAAACAGACCTAAAAGCTGTGTAGTTTGACACATGCAGGTGGCCGATGATTGCAGATTTTAAAATTAATGTAAAATGGTTTACAAAGCTTTCAGTAGCCTGCCACTTTTTATCTACTATATTATTAATAGTTATTACATGAAATGAACTTATTCTGGTTATCCTAGTGATTTGCGAAGAGTTTTATTTTCATAGTCTCCCGAGGCCGCCATTTTTAGTAATACAATGAAAACGCAGTGTGGTATCTCCTAGTTTAATTTTCGTTCTCAGTTCGATCGGTATCCTTCCTAGTTGACCCTACATTGCCTGCTGACGTCACCGATTATTAATGACGGTCAAATTGAGAATGAGAATGAGACTGAGCCATAGCTTCAAGCATCAGACACGTCCTTACACAACATTATGTTATAGATAACTGTGAGGAAACTTCTCTAATTTACATTTCAGCCATTTGTTTAACCAAAGTTAAATCACATCAAAAGCATAACATTTTTCGCTTCAAACCAAAAAACTTTTATTTTGCCCTGCTGCTATCACATATCATCTTTATCATATAAATGTTATTTTACAACCTTTTAAAACAATGTAAAAACCAACACAACAAATCATTTATTGTACTTATTTCAATAGCACAGGTGTTCTCGCACAAAATGACCTAAACGCGTGAAGCGCCCTTCGTTTCACACGTCGTCGCTTAATGCCGTATTAGTCATGCTAACGAAAGTGTATCACCCTACATATTTCCAACTTATACTCTCATCATAGCCCGTGATGAAACTCAAAGGTATCGCTTTTAATCCTATATGCCATCACTAATCATAATTAATACCGTCTGTGTTGGTTAATTATGACTTGAAAATGAAATAATAACACCCCGCCACACATAAGACCTCGTAGAAGCCAGCCGTGCCCATGAGAGCCGAGGCGACGCTGTGTATTAAAACAGAATTAAGTAATTCTGGAATGTTTTTTTTTTTTTTTTTTTTTTTCCGGCGGACTTAGGAATAATTGAGCTACTTACGCCTATTATCATTGCCAGACTGCCGCCAGATGGCCCCCGGTTGCCGGTCCCGGTTAGATGAAAACGATAGTCCCTTCAATCCAAGATTCACGTCCGCACAACCAGTAAGGCGTAAGATCAGCACTTAAATAAGTGGTTTCTGCGTCTATTTGTACCTGGAAATAAAGCAATTCACTAGATTTGATGCTAAATATGACCACTAGAAATATATAATGGACCAACATCGCAGTTTATTTTGCAAATGCGCTTATGTTAATTGTTGAAAAGTCAGTGATTTTTGTGTACTGTCTGACGTAGTAGTCTAGGCCTGGCGTTACAATTTGGCCAGAGCATAAGGAAATGCAAGCGTAAAAAACGAGGAAAGAGACAAAGCTCAATCTTCGTCAAACATCAGCTAGCAATTAAGTAATATATGGGCCTCCCCCTACCCGTCACCTGGATGTTTCGATCAGAATAGGGTTTTCCTCCCCATATCCCCTAGGCTAGAGTGTGAGAATTATGATCTAACGCGTCTGACCTCGCCCCTAGTTCTCATGCTTCTCATCGCTAGGAGCTGAACAAATGTATAAATTCGTGCCCAAAAATCGACGTAAACAAAATCGAACAAAAATTTATGATAAATATTTAAAACTTAGAAAGCAATATAATCATCAAACACAACATAAACCCGCTTAAATTTACTACAATATCCATGGCCGCCGCCAATATGCGACCTAACTGGTTTAAAACGCCCCCTAGCTTCCTATTCTGTTCGTCTGTTTTAGTTGAAACTACGGTTGAGACCTGTAATCCAAATAAACTAAAACTTAAAGCTCACGCTAATCAAAAGAACTCTGGGAGTCCCAGGACACTTCAATAATTGATGACAGTAAACAGAAAGTAAAACAAACATTCTTGCACCCTCTTCACGGAACTTGTTGGTCAATCAACGAATAAATTGTCATTGTCATCCGCGCGCGACATACATATTCTACACATTTAGGAATCATTCTTGTCTTTTGTCATTTTATATTAACTTTGAAGTGTTCATTAAATATGCAAATTGACTGGAGGAAATTTCCTCGTCATTAAAATACAAGAAACAGTATCCATTCTTTCTCGTGAAAATTTACTAGCGAAATTCATCTCATTAAAGTCCGTCATTGTCTCTCTCGCTTCGTCCGACTGTGATTGGCCACAGAGCCACGTAGAATTATTTGACAATCATTATTCGGCCGCTGCATTTTAATGTTATTTCAGCCCTAAATTACAGTGCATGACGGGCTTACTGAGATCATGAAATTCTAAAAACAAATTTACGTCTTAAGAATGGGAAATATAAACTTAAGGAGAGCCTTGTCGAGATTTGACGAGGACCGCCCCCAAATTAGAAGATTAGGCTAGGAGTATGATTTCCTCTGCGCGTAACGCGTATCGTAATACTCAAAGAGACAGATGTTTAATAATTTAAACGCAAACTGCGTCAACGTGAATGTCTTAAAGAGAGATACGTGTCAAATATTGTTCAGATTCAGCCACTCATTTCGCGAGGGAGGATCTTTCATTAGGAGTGATTATTATGGCAGGATAGTTAAGGTTTAAGAGCAGTTGCCCCCCCATCTAACGCGGAGTAGAACCACATTTTGTATAATCAAACAATTAAAACATGCTTAACGTGAAGCATCTTTACTGGAATTGTAAAAGATCAGGTGTTGAGATAAAACATGATTTAAAGCTATGATAAATTCATCATCGAAAATATATTTTACAATCATATCTATATAATATGTATTAATTTTACAATTCTTATAATTTTAACTATCAACTAAAATTTTATTTTTGATATAAACAGAAAATACATTAAAACAAAACAATTTCATATTTTTAAACTTACAACATTACAGGTGGCGCAATATGAAATACCCAGTTGAAGCGCACACTAGTTTCATCACGTCGTAGTTCCGTGTGTCTTTTGGAGTGATTAGTGCCTCTGTTTATCAATGCAGAAGCGGCCCAGAGTTCGACTCCCGCTATAGGATCATGACGTTTTTAAACTTCTGATTGGAATCAATCCATCAGTTCTTGTATCAGTATGTATATTTATTAGCCCTCTTTTGTTCTATATACATTCACATAATATAATAAATGATTTGAACGTCTCTTAGGACTAGGCGACATTAGTGACACTATTGACTGTGGAGCCGTCCTAGCAACGAGGCACGCATAATAAAAAATCAAAGTGTTTTTCTAGTGTTGATCCGCGGGTGATCGCCACTGTCCATACTATAACTGTGCCGGGTAGTCGAGGTTTTGACAGTCGGGCTACGATTGTACTATAATATGTAAAATCAAAGTTCCTTATCTAGCGTTCCGGGTACGTAATATGCTTCTTTCGGGTCGGTAGGGAAAAGACGGCCGTTCGATTACCTAGCAAATATGATTAAAATGGAGAATGAATCTAACTTGTGACAAGCAACCTCTTTAATTAGTACAATTATAATTTTACTGAAAATTTATTTTTTATTAGTGGATTTCATTATTCGTCACTCATATGACAGTAACAAAAACTGTCTGGACCGGCACCACCACCAAACTTATCTTGTAAATCGAGGACCTCCACCATCAACCCCAGAAATGGATTGTTGTATCTGGGCCGCGTGTTCGTTTAGAATTGCCCCAGAGCATGGCTCTGATAATCGCCTAAAAGGCAGATTCAAGAGAAAAAAGTCCACCTCGCAAACATCAGATAGTCATGAAGGGTAGATATACTCCCGAAAATAGATGTGAGCTCTGACAGCGTCATCGGCCGGGACCTGCCCCCCCCATCCGCTCTTCTTACCTTGACGACCCCTCGACGACCATGACGACAATGACACCACGAACGATGACGAGACAAAAACGACCGCGACGTGAGAACCCTCTGTCCTCCCAATCGGTTGTTTTTCCCATTACAAAAATATCGTACCTTTAACCGTACATTCATATGCTAGCAGAATGTACCAAACCTATTTGGCATGAGCCGAGCGAGCCGTATGCGACGCGGAAGCGAATGATTCAATTTCACTGACCCCCCCATAAAAATTTAGCTAGGATGTTTTCTGTTTTTTTTTTTTTTTTTTTTTTTTTTTTTTTTTTTTTTTTTTTTTTTTTTTTTTTTTTTCCGTCTGTTTTGTTCGCTCGGATCCGGGCAAACGGCATTACGCGATCTTGATGAAAATTTCGACCGCCCGACCTTCGTTTCTCGAACTTAGATGGTTGTATATGCTTTTTGGGCTACAATCGAAGGAAAATTTCTCAGAAATATGTACTTTTACGATTTTCTTTTCGGATTTCTAGTGCGATATTTTCGTGACATTTGGGCCGACATTACTGACCAAACTGGTGGGGCATGGGTTTAGAACGTATCATATTTCACCATGGACATTAAGATTATGGTGATGCTAGTACCTTTTTGAAAGAAAAAAAGTTGAAAAAGTTAGCTAGAATCTATAGAAATAAAGGCTTTTAATATTAGTTGTTTCAATTTTTAGTGCCGATATTTTCGTCACATTTGCGGCCTGACCGATTCTGACCAAACGGGTAGGGCTTACAACGTTCAGATTCACATGCGAATTAAGGTTATGGTGAGTAGTACCTTTTTGAAAGAAAAAGTTGAAAAATGCATAAAAATAGTTTGTGAGAGAATCTACAGAAATAAATGTTTTAATATGAGTTTTTTGAAGTTTTATAATACACAATTAACAAAAATAAAACAAATAGAAACTTGACAACAATCACCTCCACAATGCATTTCAAAAAGACTTGCCCCCAAAGGAAAAGTGCAAACAAACGCACAAAACGCAAAAAAAAACAACGCTTCATCCATCAACGCGGCGGGACTTTAGCGTTTTCTAGTGCCTTGCCCATGCAAGTGATCTCCCCCAATCATATGAAGAAACTTCTATCATATGTAACCGGCGACAATCAAACTTTTCCAAATGTCTCACCAAAGTATCTATTGAACAAACTTTATTAACTTCATACATATTTCTTTCTTTTCTTTCTTTCATTTACATACATAACTTTTATATTTTGCTATTACTTTCTTCATCTTCCAATTTATTTTGTTATTTATACACCTAGAAACAATCTAATCATCAAACATACCTGCCATTAACTCTTCTAATTTACTCTCATTCACAGGCGCGCGCAATATGACCTAACGGTTGAAGCAGACCCTAGTTTCTCACGTCGGTTAGTCGTCGATTATTGGTGCCCTACTTCGATCACTCGTCGATTGCGTCGGGGCCTACAGCGTTTGGCCTTGTCTGCGTTTGGTTTAATCGTCCCTCACTGGAAATCAGTATATGACTGAATAGGTAGACTAAATACGAATTGTTTTTTTGTTTTTTAATTTCATACACATTTATTTGTCAAGATACTTTTAATAATCATTTTCCTACATAAATTAAATAATGTAAGCTTTCAATGAACCATATAATAATAACGTATTTTGTACCTAAGGTGTGGCGCGCTCTTAACCCACAAACGTCCTCACAGTTTAACAAATAAAATCAGGATACAAAGATTGTATCACCATGACAAGTTGCCCCCAAAAATAATTTATACGGAAAACACACACAATCAAGAACAAAGAATTATTATTATTGCCTTGAAAGAAGACGACCACTGGTCCTTGCCATAACATAAGTCGCTACATTACTTTGCCTTAACTGCGTGCTATCTGTGACAAATTATTGGCTACTTAAGGTTAGTTGTGGTTGTACTGTCACTCGTTTCGCTATTTCACTATTCCACGGCTATATCGTAACTGTCGAATTGTGTTTTACGAAGCAACAGAAAAATACAAGTCAGTACGCACTAAGTAAGTGCTTGGGCGTAAGCTGCAATAAATCATGCTGCTCCGCCATCGAGATCTTGATCTTAATAACTGAGCCCCTGGGAGAATGCAAACTGAATATGTGTGCCGTTTGTTTTGTGACGAACATTGAAATAAGAATGCGTTACTAAATGTAAAGGCAGCGAAACTCGTTCGCATAAGCTAAATATTTTTTTTTTTTTTTTTTTTTTTTTTTTTTTTTTTTTTTTGTTTTTTTATTTTTTTTTTTTTTTTTTTTTTTTTTTTTATAATAATAATACTGTAATTTCACATTACATCTTGTCTGCATTGACCTCTTGTCTGGGCTAAGGAGTGGCTGGTTCTGATACAGCATGGTACTATCCTCCCCATATCCCTAGGTTTAGAGTGGTGCCATTTATCCATCTAACGGCCTAACGAGCCCTCCTAACCCAAATAAACTTAGAACATTGTGGCCAATGCACAGATAAACTTCTTCGAATAGAAATAATAGAAGCCTACACAATATATAACAAATGGGTGATTAAATTTTAAACTTATAACCCCGCTTTGTGCCCAGGGGTAAGAATGGGGCCCATAGCATCGGCCTCTGCAAATCGTTAAGGTCGATGCGAAAAGCAAAGCGTCCATCTCGCCCTGCTTAAGACTATAAAAGGGAGTATTTTCCTTCCCCGATATAGAGGCGAGCTTTTTTGGCCGCGTCGTTGTCGTAGACACCTCCCACTTTCACTTGACGACCACATCTTGAGAATTCCCCCCGCCGGCCAGTCATCCCCGCCTACCCAAGGCTCGAATCTGCCCAACATGGAGATTTCTGGAGACTTCCTCCCCATATACCATGGGCTAGTAGAGTGGCGCATAACGTCATAACGGATGATGCGTCCTTAATCCAAATCTAAACGAAGGAAGAGCTAACAAACTTATCCCTAATCTTAGCCATCTTACTGTAAACTACGCGTATTTATCTTTGCAATTGTATATCTACATCCCGCTTCCAGGATGATCAAGAGAAATACAAAGCAATGATTCGTGGGATTTGAACAGGCATCTGGGATGTGGTAAATTACTAAAACACAACAAATTGCATAGACGACGACGACGTGAGAAACTAGCGGCTGCTTCAACCGACCCCGTTAGGTCATATTGCGCCGCCTCGTGTTCTATGACAAGGACTAGATGAGTTAATGCGCGTGGGTTTGAATATATTATTATATATAATAATATTATTATTATATTATATTATTATTATTATTATTTTCATTCACATGTTTCCACATACTCGGTACAAACCCGCTACAAGTAAATGCAATGTATTGCGGACTATGTCAAGAATACATGTGCCCTATAATAATAACAAAACATTCATATTCAAAACTTCATCTAAAATCTATACAGCTATTCAAACATAAACCATTTCCAAAATCAAAAACTAATCTTAATCTTTGTACAAAATATACAACATAAATGGTTTTATAAAACACTGTCATTGAGGAATTTCTCGGACTATATGGCATGTAGCAAATTATAACCGCTTTCTGCATTTTGATGAATAAATCTGTTAATGTCCAGTTGGTGTAAATGTAAAACGATTGTGTAGCGTTGCTGTGCGTATAACTGCCCGTGGCTGACACAATAATGGTATTGTAGCTGACTTCGATCTTGTTTTCCAATTTGCTGTATTTCTTGTGCTAAGTCCAAGTAGCGGCTAACTTTTCTGCTCCCCGTTGTTTCAATATTTTGACTTAGTGCGAATTGTACATACAAATAATAAACTGTTTGCCCTTTTTGACCCCGCTTACCCCTCCGCTTAAAATGATATCAGGTCCTATTATGTTGTATGTCTTACTTAATAACAGCCCGATCATTAATAAAGTAAAAAAAACTTTCCAATCACAATTTTCTCAATACTTTTCAGGTGGTACTTGTAGTATGGTACCGGTACGCATGTTCTCCAGTAACGAACACTTTGGGCCAGATGTTGGTGAATAGTGGGCAACTTGATTCATGTCTGTGTAAATAGTCTGAATGCGGCTAGAAGTTTAATGCCCGATATTACATGTATCTTATGGTCTCATTGGTTAAGTGGCCCACTTTCTACATTTTACTAATCTAGAATAGAATTGTCTTGTCTTAATGATGTGCTTGTTCTTGCTAATTTCGCCCCCCCCTGTAGCAAATTACTTGACCTGTTTTAATGGCATAGAAAAATTCCCCTACTGCTTTCTCCGAATAAATCGCCCTACTTGTAACACCATTTATTAGATGCATCAGTGTCTACATAATCACGTGCAATTCTGGGTGAGTCTCCCACTGTAGTATCTTAAGTTTCCACATTTATTCTTTCAATATCATCACTTATGAGATTGATCTGCAAGCAACATTGTATCATTTTATCGAGATCTAATGGTGTGAGGTTGACATCCGCTTGACGCCTACAGCTGTATGTAATCTGCGACAGTACTTTTACTAATAGAAGTATCTCCCTTAACAAATTGATTTGCTTAATACGCTGCGCGTATTTAAATCAGTTACACATCCATCGTCCACCACGTAACCTAGACAATGTCGTCCGTTCGACCGCCCAGCTCTGGGGCTGATGAAGTCGGTATTCTGTTAGAAGAGTTCTTATTTTCGATTAATTGCTTGCATCTCAGTTTGTGTCCAGAGTTAAAAATACCGGAAGAATACATTAAAACTGAGTACTTGCAATAAGTATTAATTGCCCTTTCACTTTATTTTTCACGCTTTAAATTTGATGTCAGTATTTCTTTCACTCTCTTCACAAAAGTATTTTTAAGCTTGTTCTTCGCTTCCGCTGATGAAATCTGCTTCAGCTTGAATGAAACCCAAGGTATTTATACACCTCACCTTTCTGCCCATCCTTTGCAATAACAATTGCCACCCGATAGTTGAACACCATGTGAAGCTTGAACTTTTCCCTTATTGACACATAAATTTTACACTTTTTCTAATCCAAATTCCATCTTGAATATCTTGGTAAACGAATGTGTGATTTGTAAAGATGATTGAGTTGGCATCTGTAACGCATATAGTTTGAATCATCCATGTACATTAAATGAGACAGTACAAATAGGTATTACCACTTTCTTTAGCATTTTTGAATCCGTATTCTTGATTATTTAGCAAGTTTGATAATGGATTTAAACGCATGCAGAACCAGATGTGGTCTATTCTATTCTATTATTATTATTATTATTCTTATTATTATTATTATATTATTATTATTATTATTATTTTATTATTATTATTATTATTATTATTATTATCTTTTATTATTATTATTATATATTATTATTATTATTACAAAATAAGCTTTTTACGCGAAATAAGACACTCGCAATAATTGTCAAACTCTGTCGACTCGGGAGACATACCTCTTTTTGCAACCTTACTGCCGGTGACGGCCCTTTTCAGTATCCAACTGTTAATAAATATTACTTAAAAATGAATTAATAGTAGTATTCTTGCTGCAGAACATACAAATGGGACACGTAGTCAAGGAAAAACATAAAATTTGTAGTTCCTAGAAGTAATAATAAATACGGTCAAAGGCGCCTAAAGAGATGTTTAGTCCCGAGTCTTTTACAAAATTACCTGATCAATTATTAAACTTAACAAATAATTTCCTGAGGTCAAGCAACAAATAAAAAATAAATTTGTGTGTCATAAATTGATGTGGGATATTACATAACAGACTGTTTGTCTATATAAATTTGTTTTAGTACATCATATCCGTTTCAGAATTAACCCTATTTCCTGTAAGGTTTTATGAAATGACTTTATGAAACTTAAAAAATAATTGGAGTTTTTTAAGTAATCAGTGTCATTCCTTTGTGTAATTCGATTTGTTTATTTTTTTACCCATGATTGTGCATTTTGTTAACTTCCTCCCCCAACCACCCCTTCACCCGGGTTGCTTTTTGTTTTAGTTTATTTGACTTGTTGTTATTCCCAAGATGAGCCCGTATAATGCGCTTTGTGGGTTTCCTTGAGATAAAACAATGCTAATATGTGTTTTGTAAAATAAAATGAATTGAAATTGAAAAAAAATTATTATTATTATTAATGTATTATTATTTTTCATTAACTTATATCTACAACAAGTGCGGGGTTATGCCAAGCAAACCATTTATGTCGCTAAAGCGAAAACACACCCGTTTTTGCTCGATTGGCCGCCTACGTTTTATAAATTAGCAGCCAGAATTTTGAATGCATGCCTCTAAATGGAAGCGTTCTGGGGTGAGGATCTTAGTCATGCCGATTGTGTAACTATCCGCAAGAGACTCTGCATCATGTCTAAACCATTGTATGGCGCCATCCAGAGCATCTGCCAAAAACGCCCATAAGAGTGTACCGAATCGTCTGTTAGAGCACTTCCCAAAAAACGGCCAAAACTCACAGTAACTGTAAATCGGCGTAACCCTCCGTAATTCAGCCCAGATAAACAACTCAACAGATTCACGGCCCCTATATCATTATCAAGGATGATACTTTTAAAAAACCTGTGGAATCAGAGATGTTGGCCCAACTTGTCCATTTGGACATGGCCGAGATTGCCGTTCATTTTAGCACGACTACGTAGGCATGGGAAAAATTACCCGGGAGGGGGAGATGGGACTGCTTAAAGGGTATTTGAATCAGAAGGGTATTCTACCACAGTGGATTCCTTTATAGTCGGTTTAGTCTTGGGGGATCGGGGACCAACAAGGAAAATGAACGAGTATTGCGCAGCCTTAGGTTAGAGGTAAGAGATGTGTACACCATATGAGGAAGAAAAATGGTCAGCGAAACTATCAGCAGTGGTCTCGAAATATATATGTGGGGGAACACCGATGTCCGGCACAATTACCTTGCACCAAACCTAAGGCCTAAGCTAATCATGAATCAAAGACAATAGATCAGATTAGAACGCGGAAGTAAATAGGATACTGTTTATGTACTTAAGGTCCACATACACGGAATGATATTATGCCTTAAAAGATGCCAGTGGCAGCCCGTCTCACGACAGTTCCCGTCCCCCCGGATGAGGCAGTGACGCAAGAAACCAGAGCAAAACAAAACCGGTGATTACCACTCGGATGACTGCCAGCCATTATCACATATGCAGTGTACGTAGGCTAAGTCACGTAAACCAAGGCTCACAAACACCATATCAAGTGTTGAGAAAACAAAGGCTAAAGCCGTCGAAGAATTGCATAGTAAAATCTGCCTCCCAAAGATGCACAAGAAACGAATAATTACGTTGTTTAATTGACCACCAAATCGCCCTAGACCCCAAATAAGCAAAGCGCCCCTCGCCTGGATCAAAGAACCAAACGAGATAAGCCCCAAATTGTTTTCACACTTATAGGTACACAAAGGCAAGGAGTGCGGCGAAAGTAAGTCCAATCAGCGTGAACATAGGCGTAAGAGAGACAGCCATTAGAGCAATTTCAGCTTGCTACGTAACAGCCTAAAGCGAGACAATTCCGAACGGGGAAACAATATCAAGTAGTTAGTTGTACAGATAGAATCAGTTGCGTGGGAAAGAACATGTTTTCGCCCCCACCAGATAACCGAATACGCGCCCCAGACGAGGCGAAAGGCGAGAACGAGGCTATGCAGATGCGAATACGCTGATAGCTAACGAAAGCGAAATACCATATAGATCACAAAATGTACAGTTCACATCATAATACAACGAGTCCACTCCATGGGAAGATAGACGGGACAATGCAAATGTACAGAGAAGAGAAGCCAAAGGAGCTGCCCCGGCACTATCATTACCTATCATCCCGACTGACCCGTCCCCCCCAGGACGAGAGTGCACAGGAGCAAAAGAGAAAATAGCGAAACGGAGGAACGAAGCGCCTATAGCCATAGACGCGCAAGGGAATACAGAAGCAACAAAACAATGGACGATAGCTGAAATCAGACCACCCATAATAAGGATTGCAAGGGATGGGGTTGCATTGCGGAAACCACATAAGACTACCTCTAGGACAAGACAGGGATTCCGGCTCTCCAGTTGCAGACGCAGAGAATTCGATTTTACACGCTGTAGAGTAGCCCGGTCCAGTCCCTTATTCGGCCCCCGCTAGGTCGGAGGAATACGATACGAGCGAGACAGCGATAGGACGTAGTTTTCCACTCGGGGTGTAAACGAACCTATATACAACACCACATCACCGGAAGAGGAAACTAACCGCCGGAGCCCAACGCTTCTAAAAACAACAAAAATTTGACATCGTCGTTCCACAAAGCCACATAGACTGATTGTTTCAATACGTTGTGTGACTGTAGTGTATACATAGTGCGAGATGATTACAGTCCAAATAAATCAAACTTTATTAAACATTTAGGCTTTACTGCTCTAAAAGTTTTCATTATTAGTATTAACGTTTTTAATTGGTACATTAATTCTGGTTGGCAACGTTTAACTGTCAAAAATAACATTGCTGGTTGCTATTTTTTTTTTTTTTTTGTGCATTGTATTGCAATATAGTAAAAATTCTGGGTTAATTTTAAGGAGGGCAGATGAAAATTAAATTATTTCTATCAATAGTGGTTGTAAATATAACAGAGGAAATTATGTTATGTATTAAAAATAAAAGGTCACTTTAATCGCTTGCGATGCAGAAAAAAACAAGAAATTCAAACATGGTATGTGAATTTTTTCAAGATGGCGGATTTTTTCCTGACAATTAATTATTTCTATCAATAGGGGTTTTGAAAATAATAACAATGGAAAAAAATCAAGTCATTTGGTCACTTGGGATCGATCTATGTAATCAGAGAAGACGCAATCTGAAAAATATCAACCAGGCGTGTAAGTTATTTTCATTGAATTGTGCGTGTATTTTCTACCACAGTGGAGATTTTTTGGGAACTTGAGTTTGTGTGTCAGTAGGAATGCCACTCGACAGTAATTCCCGCACATAAATTTATAGGAACATTAGAAATGTATACCTGGGATCATAAGACCCCTACATTGCATGCACAACTAGACATTGAATGTATAAAAGCTGACATGCGGTTTGCACACTATAATTTACTCAACCTGGTAGCCTATGTAAATATGATTCTAGCTAAAAATTTGTGAATTTTCTCGTAAAAGCGAATATTATGTAGATCAGGCCTACATAATTTTTTAATGGGTTAATATTTTTATATTTACTTGTAGTGAGAGCCGGGTAGGCATATCAATATGTATGCTCTATTGTGGCATGCAAACATGAAACAAACCAACAGACTAGAGTAGGCCTAGTTAGGTAGGCGGAGGACTAGGACCTAATTAAGGCATAGATTCATACCAACAATATTACTCATTTGAGTACAAAATTCATGAAGATCGACATATAATCTATAACATACTCATGTAAGGTTGTAGACCATAATATCTAACGTTATGACTAAACTATGTAATGAGCCTATGCCATATGCTAGGATAAATCAATGATATTACTATACACTATCAGTTTCCTAATGAAACTATCACTAGGTTTCAGAGCTGATTGAGTCGCCATGATGAGGAATTCAGCACACGCGGACATTATGATAAGGCTACTGTAATGGTACTTAAAATATTACTTTATAGAAGTATGTGTTATTACAGCTTACCTTACTTAGAGCCTACGATTCAATATTAAGGACGATACTAATTAATCATCTAGAGCTACATAAACCCTCATTATAGTCGATTTAAACATAAAATCCTACCGGTACTACAAATTGTGTTACACGACAGGATGCCAAAAAACTTACCAATTGATCTTTAAAGAACACTTTGATCTTAAATAAGTAGGCATAGTGTGCCCTATCGTAAGGCCTCCTAGGCCAATGTCTTTATATTCAGGAATCGTTACTTTATCACTGAGTGCCTCTATCATTCTGTTGACTACAGTACATGACTTAGGCCTTAAACGCTGACAGAAAAAGACAAAAGAACACCTAGCTCCACTTACACCTCTATTATCAACACAACATATGCCATATCGAAAGTCTATAGCTCATACTAGAATCTTATTTAACCAGGGCTATCGTAGTCGGCCTTCTGGTAGACCTAGGGACGTACCGTAGGCAGACTTAGCTTACTTAGGCGTGAACCAGCGAGGAACCGATTTATGATCACGGGCAGCGAGCGCGAAACGTCGTTGGGCTGACAGAGCCGCGACACGGCAACCGCGACCATACTGCATAGATACAACTGAATTGGCGGCAATGATCCAGTCCGTTCCCAAACTTAAAAATTCCCTAAAATTTGAAACAAAAATTAATTAACACGATAATTAATAACTTTGTTTTAGGAAGACCTAGGGGCAGCCTATGTAGGCTAAGGTCGTCTAGAGGCAATACTATACTAGACCCGGCTAGACCCTAAAAAAAGCTTGAAAAGTCTGGGTAGGGCTAGGCCTTTCAAATTTGAGGTTAAAAAACCTGCCTAGGGCTTTGGTCTAGGATTTTTACACCCCGGTCCTAGGCTAGCCCAGTAGCGGCCTACTCTTTGGTTGGGGCTTTTGCGCATGCATGCGTTTGTAGGGGGCTAGGGGTGAGGTGTTGCGTGGGTGGAGCCGTGTTGGTGTTAAATGAAATTTAATACCAAGTAGGCCTACCTCATATTTATTGTACAGGTCATAACATATCTTGCGCTTTCGCCGCCGCCCCCCCCCCCCCCCCCCCACCCACTCTAAATATTTTTTTTTTTTTGCCTACAGGCACTCTAAACCAAAGGAAGTCGTGCTATTACAGCCCGACACAATGTTGTCTACCTAGGTCATATAGCCCATAGACTGTAACATAGAGCCCCCCTACCTCACCTTAGCCAGCCTAGCTGTACAATGGCCCTATCTAGCGAGGTATAGCCCTAGCCTGACACAAGGCCTGTAGGCTGCGTATGTACGTAACACATGCCGCTATTAGCTAGACCTTAGAACATTCCTGTTTAGGCTCAGGCCTAGCAACGCGTTTAAAAACCTCGTTATGGTATATCACATGGGACAGGCCCTATGACCCCAGCCTAGCTAGCCGCTAGCCTAGCGCCACAGGGCTAGTAGCCTACACAATAATTTGACCAGATTGTAGGGGTTTGCAACTACTCATGGGTTCAGGGCCGAGCCTAGCGGCCAAGCACTAGGCATTCGATATTCAACACACTTACCTTTATTCAATTTGAGATGGCTAGCAACCAGCAATCCTCCCACTGGATATAGGCCTAGGGCTAGGTACCCTAACCCTACTTCGAGGTAGGATCAATCTCCCTTTTGGCGCCAATCTCTTGGCCAAAACCTTATTCACAATGACGGCACAGAGTGCAGATAGACTGTCATAAGTGCTCGCAATAAACGTAACACATTTTGATAGCACTAACAGCGAAAAAATACTAGTATTTGAAAAGTGAAAGCCTCGGCCTATAGCAAGACATTTTGAGGACGTCTTGGTGTACAAAACAAACGTCCGTGTACAGAACCTAACCTAAAACAGCGCGGGAAGTTAAAAGTATTTCAAATGTTGCAATGGATGTTACACACCGTAAAATAATTTTGTGTTTATTTATTTCAGTCTACGATTTCAACAATATTCATGTTTAATTAACTATTTATCATCAAATATCTGAAGTGGGAAAGGTCGGCCATTTTGAATAAATCAATTTCGGGGGTTAGATCTTTACCCCCAAAAAATAGCAGAGTTAATTTGGAGGTTAAACTAACCCCCAAAAACTGCCTAACCTCCTTTTGTGAATACCGAAACGGGGGTTAGCTCGGCTAACCTCCAAATTTAACCTCGATTTTTTTTAACCCCGCTTTGTGAATCCGGGCCCTGGAGGCGAGAATTCACGAAAAAATTTCGGCGTAACTAGGAGCTAGGAAAGGCTCGCGGTCAAGCAATGTGTTCATAGGAAAAAAAAAAAAAAAAAAAAATCAATATACGCGCGCTTCCGTACAGGGCAACAGGCTGATAGGTAATAATCCACACAGCACAGGTGCGCACGCGCTTCGTCGCCGCGAGATAGCAGGACGGGCGCTCGGCAACCCTTCTGTGTCATCTAACCAGTGTAACAAGTGTGACGCGCGGCACGCGACGTGATATTGTAGTTATGAAACGTAACAACTATTGTTCGGGGATCGAACTAGGTGCTCCCCGTACCATTGATAAGGACTCGACGTCTCGACACGGACTTGGGCCATTACGACCTACAATTTAAACTCGCGCATGATTAACCGAAGGCACCAACGGAACTTACAGTAAGTAATCAAGAACCAACCTAGAGATCGTAAGCAGGCGAGTAATGAGTCACCACTATGCAGGACTTGATTCACGCGTGGGAGAAACCGTGCAAGGAGGGTTATCGATACTTAGTAAATGCAGATGTCGCGCACAGCGCATGAGAATAGTTATCAAGCTAGCTTATACACTCAGTACGGGAGTAAAATAATCAACTAAAACCTTACTCTACAGCAAGCCGTTAATAAGCGAGCACGAAATAACACCAGGGAAACTAGCTTAAAACGTTTTAGCAAATCATCAGAGCAGATGGCTAATGAATAGAGATGAATAACATATCGAAATAAACTGAATTATTACCGATATCGACGCTAAGGGACAGTTTTACGTACGAAAGGTTCCTCCGAATAAAGAAGTAAATAAATGTATTTATTTTATTTATTATTATTCAATGATCATCAAAGTATATACACAAACATTAGGAATATCACAACGAGCATAGCCCTTAAATACAGAATTGTGTGTGATATCTCTACATATAGTCAATATAATTGATATTAAGGAAGGGAATTAAAATTGACATTTATATAGCGAGTTTAAACAAAAATAGATAATCAGAACCGTATAAAAACTCGACGATTAAAACACAATAGTAGGCCAAAATAGACCCACAATACAAACGTTCAAACAACTAATATTAGAAAAGGCCTGACTTATAACATTACGTACATCAAAATATAACAAGTTCACCATTATAAAAATATACAGTAGGCCTACTTGAATTGAAAAGAATAATGACAAATTGTACAAATCTCTTGAACATAATTTGAAGGTGACAATAATTATTACTCGAAAGTGTGGACTTTATTTACTTTACTTTATTGATTCCCTAAGCAGCTTCTTGAAATCCAGTGCCTTTATGTTAAGAGCCTTCGGACCCAGAGGAAGTTCCCTCCACAGTCTCGTCACAAGAGGATAAAAGGGTGACTGATTATTTCTACTATGGGTACTACCAGGGTTCGAACTTGGCTCAAGCCCAATCCGCATCGTTAAAAAGTGATGTCACACATATGCTCCAAGCCGACATAGTTTAGAAACATTGTTCCGTTGTGTAGACCAGTACGTCAAATTGGCTATCATTAGATTACCACGAACTTTATAATACCCTTACACTATTGCGATTTTTATGATGTCAATACCCCTATGTAAGCCAGGCAACATAGTCGATGGCCGTTACTGATTACTTGCGCGACCTGGGTTTTTGTTGTTTAATGGGTCTGGGTAATGAAAAATAAATAAAAATAAAAATAAAAATAAAAATAAAAATAAAATAAAATAAAATCAGATAGAGATATTAAACAAATAAATAGTAGCAACCGGAACCAATAAGCAAGACCGCGTATGAGCGCAGCAAATAAGTTGCTAGAATATGAAACAAAACCACGGGGTCACATACGACGAGGCAATAGCGTGTCAAGTGACATCTGGCCAAAACCAGCCGACGGCAATGATAGCAACATCATTAAACTGAAATTACTAAATCGGAAACCCAAACTAAAATTACCAAATCAGAAACCTGAATAGAATGTAAGCATCGTCCCTGGAACTCCTTACGGTCTACAAAAATTACAAACTGACAAAACTACAAATTAAATAACGCAGAGAATAAATAAGAGCTTCACAAATTGCTCACTCAATTATTATAAGAATTCCAACTTTAATGACGAAATGATTTAGGAAACAACGCTTACAGCCACGTTATACAAAATAGAGATAAATAATAATGTACACAATAGAGATAGGAGAAATGAAATGAAAGAAAAGAAGAGGAAAATCAATACCGATAACAGCAGAAAACGTATAGCGACGCGAGAAAAACTAGACGCAGTTAAATACATGGCTATCACATTAATCGATATTGCAAATGAATATAATTCTGCCGTTGGTTAGCAAGGAGATTGCTGATAATAATTTGGCCGGCTCACATGATAAGGAAGTCCGCTTGGGTGAAATATCGTTGATATGACTAACTAGGAAAACGCTTAAGTCCCGCCGCGTTGATGGATGAGCGTAATTTTTTTTAAACGAAAAAAGCGTAAAATTGCGATTTTTTTAATAGATAATTTTTCGATAACGCTCAAATTTCACACGAATATATTCATTCATAAAATTAAAGTTCTGTGAAAAAATCATTACAATGGGATAAAGCATGTAGGTGTTATAAGTCAAAGAATGTTTTAAAAATTTAAAAAATCGTAAAATTGCGATTTTCATAAGAAAAAATGTTTCGATTGCGCTCAAATTTCACACGAATATATGAATTCATAAAATTAAGGTTCTGTGAAAAAATCGTTACAATCGGATAAAGCATGTAGATGTTATAAGTCGAAGAATTTTTTTAAAAATCGAAAAAAATCGTAAAATTGCGATTTTCATGAGAAATAATTTTTTGATCGATTTTTCCCTCCGTGCAGTTCTTCGTTCAGAGATTTCATAGACCTCCATAAAATTTCATCGCAATTGGAGTATTGGTTTAGCCGGAATCGTGTTCACAGACACACAAAAAAAAAAAAAAAAAAAAAAAAAAAAAAAAAACATTCCGGATTTTTTTGTCCAGTGTAGTGAAATGGAATCTTCGCTACGCTCGCTCCGCTCGCTACGCTCATCCAATAAGCTTTATCGTTTGTCTGCCTGTATAGGGGCCAAACTGAATAATATATGTGCCGTCCAAATAGTTGTTCCTGCCCATTCCTGGAGATGGATCGTGCACCTCGCACGCAAGCTTATTCCAGGGGCTCTACTTATAAGTTGCAAGGTATGTGCTGTACCGAGGTATTTGGTTATACAGTTAATGCTTAGTCTCTAGCACCATAAGGAGACTAACCCGACGCCCTATAGCCAGATAATGGGGATGACCAGAAATTAAAACTTGCTGTCATAGTCACATTCAACGCAAGGACCAAAGGCTAACAAATAACAACCAAGTCAAAGATGAGTGGTTGTGTTAACATTAGGAGAATTGATATTAAATTATAATTTATCTGATTATAAAAGTTGCTAACAATACTAAAATATGTTTTGAGTCAAATTCCAGGGCAATGGAGAACTACAACGGCTGCTGAGGTACAAGATATTTGAAAACCTAAAACTCTTCTTCACTACAGCTTCTTCGCTTATGCCTACCTAAACTACATGATTTGAACTAACTTTTCAAACGGTTTCAAAGGGGCCTATAGTGACGTTATAGGCGACTACGTTTACACTATAATCTTCATTTCATATGGCCAACAAAAACTAAGTCAGTTAGTATTCGTTATTTTTATGATAGATATATAAACTGGAGACACGCAGTCTATTTCGGCGTAGGCAAATTTAATGCCCTTGGTATACACGTTCTAAATTTTTAAATTAACCTAACCGCGATCGTAAGAGATTATCTAGGTAACAATGGCCTTATCTACTCATGCAATCATGTATTGGCTATTCGTATCACATGCTGTATGCGAATTTTGTTGGCTGTTTACAAGATTTGTTTTCTCTATTAGAGCCCTACAAAAACGAATAGTCCTTGAATTTAAAATCGGCACACGCACTAATTCCTGTCTCAACCCTCCCAAACTCTCGGCGAATATTAGAAGCAAAATAATGAGTGGTTTTGAGGCTACCTTCTAGTAAACTATGTACAATTCGATAATGACGAACTCGAATCGGCCTGGTCGCAAGTTTAGCCGAATTATCAGAAGCACTCATCAAGTAGTTTTGATGTTTGCTACCCTATTCACATATAGTTAAATAAAAATGAAATAGATAAGAAACGGAAGCAATTCACCGAATAATCTTGACGGCCAACTCTACACTAGACCGGTACCTTCACACATGCACGAACGAATTTAGCATAAGAGCCATAAAAATATTATACTCACTTGTTGTTAATGCCTCTTGAACGAGGGGAATTTTATAAAGTACCTACTTTAGGAAATCAATAGGCGAACAGTGTGAAGACAAAATAGTCTAAGAACGGAAATTATCTGTAGGCCTACGTTACCGCTATTAATAGGAAACACATGCTCCGCCTCAAGTAATTCTCGTTTAGAAGCCTATAAAACAAACAACATGGGAATTTAAGGACTGATAAATCAACCAACCAAATTAGGCAGGTCAATCAATTTTCGTGAAGGTGTCAGACGCACTTTAATCCTACCCTGATCCTGAGCATCCTACACCTGTAACTGTGTATCCTACCCCTGATCCTGAGCAACCTACCCCTGTAACTGTGCATCCTTACCCTGATCCTGAGCATCCTTCACCTGTTACTGTGTATCCTACCCCTGATCATGAGCATCCTACACCTGACTCTGTGTATCCTACCCCGATCCTGAGCATCCTACACCTGTACCTGTGTCTTCTACCCCTAATCCTGAGGGATCCTACATCTGTTACTGTATATCCGACCTCTGATCCTGAGCATACTACACCTGTAATTGTGTATCCACACCTGATCCTGAGCATCCTACCCCGATCCTGAGCATCCTACACCTGCAACTGTGTATCCTACCCCTGATTCTGAGCATCCTACACCTGTAACTGAGCATACTTCCCCCGTACTGAGCATCCTACACCCGTAACTGTGTATCCTTTCCGTGAGCCTGAGCTTCCTCATCTGTAATGTGTATCCTTCCCTGTAAATGTGTATCCTTCACCTAACTGTGTACCTACCCCTTAAATGTGTATTGTACCCCGTATGTGTTTACTACACCTGATCCTGAGTATCCTACACTGTAAATGTTATTAAC
>JAMZAV010006209.1:0-61866 GCA_024449915.1 Sweltsa coloradensis
TTGAAATTTGTTGATCATCACGCAATGAAAAAAATCGCAAGTTTACGACTTTTTTCGATTTTAAAACATTCTTAGACTTATACCACTACATGCTTTATCCGATTGTGATGAATTTTTTCACAGAACCTTAATTTTATAATTAATATATTCGTGTGAAATTTGAGCGCAATCGAAAAATTATTTCTTGTGAAAATCGCAATTATTACGACTTTTTCGATTTTAAAACTTTTCTTAGACTTATAACACCTACATGCTTTATCGATTGTAACGATTTTTTTACAGAAACTTAATTTTATGAATTTATATATTGGTGTGAAATTTGAGCGCAATCGAAAGATAATTTCTCATGAAAATCGCATTTTACACTTTTTGTCGTTTAAAAAAATTACGCTCATCCAACAACGCGCCTGATAAGCGTTTGCGGAGCTTCCTGTTAAACTAAATATAAATAATATGTATAGTTAAAACACATGTCACCGAACCTAAATACTTCTCCCCAATCCTCCAACCCCCCCCCCCCCACAACATCTATAATTAAAATGGCTCGATTGGTCTTGTGGTTAGCATATCTGCTTCAATGCCAGGTCCGGGGTTCGATTCCCGCCAGAGTCAGAAGTTTTAAACTTCTGATTTGGACTTAGGTCCATCAGTTCTTGTCTTAGGAGATTGTAAACGGTGACTTTGGAGCCGTCCTAGCAACGAAGCACATAATAAATTCAAAGTTGTTCTGAATTAGCCGTGTTGATTCTGGCGTTGATCCGCCGGTGTTCGCACTGTCCATATCACTGATTGCTATATTTCCTATTAAAAATATCGATCTTTAGTTGGTTATCGCTCACTCGTCGATTGCGTCGGGCCTACAGGGTTGGCTTGGTCGCTTTGATTTACTGTCCCCCACTGAAAATCCGTTATATATAACTGAGTGGGTAGACTCTAATACAAATTTAAGACACGTTACCTTGAATAAAATAAATATCAAGAGCGTCGAGATGAGACAAATGACTAACCGAAGGACTTAAGGTTGAAGACTACCACCAATACTAAAACTAACACGCGAAAATTACCGTTTTTTCATGATATCTCGAGAACGTGCAAAATATATCAGATCTGATTTCAGGCAGCTATGTGATTTTGTTAGGACAATGTATAATGCAAGAAAAATTATTCATAAGTATATAGCTAGGAAGCTTCGCAAACGCTTTTTCAGGCGCGTTGTTGGATGAGCGTAATTTTTTTAAACGAAAAATGCGTAAAATTGCGACTTTGATGAGAAATATTTTTTCGATTCTCAAATTTCACAAGAATATATTAATTTATAAAATTAAGGTTCTGTGAAAAAAGCATTACAATAGGATAAAGCATGTAGGTGTTATAAGCCGAAGAATTTTTTTTTAAATCGAAAAAAATCGTAAAATTGCGATTTTCATGAGAAATAATTTTTCGATTGCGCTCAAAAACGTGGCAGTTCTATGTTCAGAGATTTCGAAGACTTCCAGAAAATTTCATCGCAATTGGAGTATCGGTTTAGCCGGAATCGTGTTAACAGACACACAAAAATACAAACAAAAAATTCAGGATCTTTTTCTCCAGTGTAGTGAAATGGAATCTTCGCTTCGCTCGCTATGCTCGCTACGCTCATCCAATAATCAGTGCGGTTTGTATTTTAAACTAGGAAAACGCTTAAGTCCCGCCGCGTTGTTGGATGAGCGTAATTGGTGAATTGAGCTGCCATGTGTTTTGCGGATTTTCTGTTGTTCTGTGAAAAAATCAGAACTTTGTTGAAATTTTTTTTAAATTAAATCAAATTAAATAAAAAATTAACTTATTTTTTTTAATTAATCGTAATTTTAAAAAAGGAAAAAATCGTAATATTGAAATTTTCATAAGAAATAATTATTCGATTGCGCACAAATTTTACACGAATATATTAATTCTTAAAATTAAGGTTCTGTGAAAAAATCATTATAATCGGATAAAGCATGTAGGAGTTATAAGTCGAAGAAATTTTTTAAATATCGAAAAAAATCGTAAAATTGCGATTTTCATGAGAAATAATTTTTCGATTGCGCTCAAAAACGTGGCAGTTCTTAGTTCAGAGATTTCGAAGGCCTCCATAAAATTTCATCGCAATCGGAGTATCGGTTTAGCCGGAATCGTGTTAACAGACAGACAAAAATACAGAAAGAAAGAAAAAAAAAACATACGGATTTGTTTCTCCAGTGTAGTGAAATAGAATCTTCGCTTCGCTCGCTACGCTCGCTACGTGCTCATCCAATAATGCATTAAATTCATTAAATATCAAATAAAAAACTTAATTACCATCACATTACAATAATTTCAGTTTTGCGATATTTTGCAGCGATCTCGAGATATTACTAGAAAACGTTATTTCCCATGGATTTTATATTGGTGGTTGTCTTTAGTCTTTACCCTTTAACCTCCACCTAAGCAAATCCCCTCTCCCCACAAGTACCCTTATTTCAGTATTTCGTTTTATTGGATGAGCGTAGCGAGCGAAGCGAAGATTCCATTTCACTACACTGGAGAAAAAAATCCGGAATGTTTTTTTTTTTTTCTTCTTTCTTTCTGTATTTTTGTCTGTTTGTTAACACGATTCCGGCTAAACCGATACTCCGATTGCGATGAAATTTTATGGAGGCCTTCGAAATCTCTGAACTAAGAACTGCCACGTTTTTGAGCGCAATCGAAAAATTATTTCTCATGAAAATCGCAATTTTACGATTTTTTTCGATTTTTAAAAAATTTCTTCGACTTATAACTCCTACATGCTTTATCCGATTGTAATGATTTTTTCACAGAACCTAAATTTTAAGAATTAATATATTCGTGTAAAATTTGTGCGTAATCGAATAATTATTTCTTATAAAAATTTCAATATTACGATTTTTTCCTTTTTTTAAATTACGATTAATTAAAAAAAATAAGTTAATTTTTTATTTAATTTGATTTAATTTAAAAAAAATTTCAACAAAGTTCTGATTTTTTCCCAGAACAACAGAAAATCCGCAAAACACATGGCAGCTCAATTCCCCAATTACGCTCATCCAACAACGCGGCGGGACTTAAGCGTTTTCCTAGTAAATAAATACACGTATGTTTGCAGCTAACAGTATAGAGCTACGAGCTAGTTCACATTTCTTATAGGTGATTTCCCAACACAGCTGAAATTGGAAAAATAACACCTATTTATAAGGGTAAATATAAAAAGAAACTTCCAATTTGTAGGAAAAATTATTGAAAATATGTTGCACATGAGGTTATTACATGAAGTGCATGCATCTGATCTGAAGGTTTAATTAAGTGCAAACCAGCATGGTTTCAGGAAAGGTGGGTCAACGCAAAGTGCCCTTCTAGCATTTACAGATTTTTGGATGAGCGTAGCGAGCGTAGCCAGCGAAGCGAAGATTTCATTTCACTATACTGGAGAAAAAAATCCAGAATATTTTTTTTCTTCTTTTTTTCTGTATTATTGTGTGTTTGTCAGCACGATTTCGGCTAATATGAAATTTTCTGGAGGCCTTCGAAATCTCTAAACTTAGAACTGCCACGTTTTTGAGCGCAATCGGGAAATTATTTTTCATGAAAATCGCAATTTTACGATTTTTTTCGATTTAAAAAAAAATTCTTCGACTTATAACACCTACATGCTTTATCCGATTTTAATGATTTTTTCACAGAACCTTAATTTTATGAATTAAGATATTCGTGTGAAATTTGAGCGCAATCGCATAATTATTTCTTATGAAAATTGCAATTTTACGATATTAATTTTTTATTTAATTTGATTTAATTTTTTTTTTATTTGACTTAGTAATGAATTTTTCACAGAACATCAGAAAATCCGCATAACACATGGCAGCTCAATGCACCAATTACGCTCATCCAACAACGCGGCGGGACTTAAGCGTTTTCCTAGTATCTGTAAAGGGATTAACAAACGGAATGGTAAGGTTGTGACCTTACGAAAGCATTTGATTACCTCTTTTAACTAAACTAAAAACCAGGTATAACATAAGTCCTTATTTGCTATCAATTTTGGCGGATTACTTTTTAAAACAAAAATGTTTATCAATGTTGCAAAATAAAGTTCAATAGTATTCAATCTCCTTTGTGGAGTACCCCAAGGATCAATATTAGGACTATTTTTAATTCTCTACATAGACTACATATCTACTATAATGGCCGGAATCAACTATATTTTATATGCTGATGACTTGTTTTTTATTTAGAAGGTGTGGATGTGGAAGAGATCTTAAGACCACTTAAAGAAATTCTCGAGAGGATGGATTCTTGGTTTAAAACTCAGGAACTTGATATTACATACATTTTGTGTTCCAAAGGTAACAGGCACGAAAGTACTTTAGGGGAAAATGCTCTTTCTGTTGCTCTTGCATTCATCTATTTTCTTTTATAAAATGGCATGTTATGTTAAATGATATGGAAAAAAATGAATGCAAAATATAAAAAATAATAAAAGTACAACAAATTTTATAATTTTTCATAAGGCTAATGATAGAAGCGTGAATGATATTCATTTGACGTTGAATTGTAATGGTAAGTTAATATCTAGAGTGTATGAATTTAAATATCTTGGGAGTTTTCTTGGATTGTAATTTTTTTAAATTTTAAGAAACATTATAAAAATATATATGTATTAAAGTATCATCAGCAATTGGAATTATAAGTAGAATGAAGAGGTTTGTAACAGAGAATGTTTAGGTTACTTGTAGATTCTTATACTCACTCTGTTATTGATCATTGCATAGTGGTTTAGGCAGTAAGACCTATACCGAGTATGTTTGATTTGAATCAAACTTACTTTGAGCCAAGATTTGCATTCCGATTGTTTCACGACACGATTGAGGAAAGGATGAAGTATAGCGTGCTGGTAAATACATACAAAGTATTGAAAGGGTATGTAGGTATTCTACCAAATATTTTTCAAATTGTTGAGCGTGATAGAAATTCTATTCTAATGTACTCATTGCAAGTTCCTAGATTAATTTCTGATTCATTTAGAAAGTAATTTTTGTACAGAGGCGTATCCTTTTGGAATTCGATTTGTTATGATATTAGAAGCCAGTTTACTGAGCTAGAATAGTACAATTTAAAAGTTAATTTGAAGCAATACAATGAATCAAAGAGCAAAGAAGAATTGATTTTTAGTATTTATTTGTGGTTCATTGTCTTTGTGTTTGTGTAATGTTAATTTCTCTTCATAAGTTCTTATTTATGATTTTGCTATTCTCTTTGGTTGTTCATTATTGCTTTGGTTATGGTAACGCCAGTTACAATTCTAAATATGATGATATAATCAATGTATTCTTAATAATATTTTTCTGCCTAGATTGTCTGGTTGCCGGCCACTGGTGGAGCTCGCAACTTGAGTTAGGTGTCCTGTATCATATTGTTGTGATCAGTGTTTACTTATACAATGTCCAATAACTAGGAAACGCTCAGTTGGACGCGTTGATAAGCGAGCACGTGCTATAGCTAGACCCACATTGCACATTTTCTTAAATTTAAAAATTTACGACGTTCGCGTTTCCAGTATTATTTATTATTGCCAAGGTATTTGGGTAAAACCGTGTTTAAATCTTTACTTTAAAATCCACCGCCATCTAGAGGACCTTGACTCCTTGGGAAAACTATTTAAACTCTTTGTTGACAAATAATAGACTGCTTCCTCGAAAGTATTTTGATAACTTCTAGGTGGCAGTGCATTAGAAACTTCGCGCGTCTTTTCGTTGCCATGGCAACGTTACTTTTGTTATAATGTAATTTCCATCTACACTACTTATCGGATCAAAATAAAATTAACATATTCGTGACCGGACGGACATTCTAAATGATTTGGCTATCTCAGATTTTGTCGCCGTTGAGTTTGAAAAAAAAACTTTCGATTAACTTTAATGTAACTTTTTAACTTTTTGAACGATTTTGCCACAAAACTAATGGCACAACAAAGCTAACAAAGCTAACAAAGCTTGCGGATGGTGAAAATTTCAACTCGATCCGAGCCTCCGTTCGAACGTTATCGCGAGACATACAAACAAAAAAAAAAAAAAAAACAGTGACTAATTTTTCCGACAGAGTCAAATGGAAACGCTCGCTTCGCTCGCTTAATAATATGAACGATGTCATTAAATATTAGAGTCAAGATCTTTTGTACTCAAGATTTAAAGGAGTATTGAACCGCTAAACTCAAAAAATATACTTCATTCGGGCCAACTAGTAATGAATTTAGTAACAAACAGAAAAATTAGTGGGGCCATCACGACCTCCCAAAAAATTGTCAAACATGACATTTTTCGAGCTAGGTCTCATCGGCAAAAATCTCCCATAAGAAATAACATGGGACGATCATTATGCCCCGTGACCTTGGAGACCTAGGAGGTCCTCCGGTTCAAAACTCTTATTTGTGCCATGTGACAAAAAAATCTTACATCAAACGTTATTTCAGAAAATTATTTTCCCTTATACTCCTAGCAGAGACAACAGTGTGTTAAAAAAAAAATCAAAGCTAAAAATTAAGTATTGCACTTAGAACTGCTGTTTTCTTATTGACCCAAAATTTGCATAAAATTGCCAAAATGGAGCTTTTGTCCCATCAAAAAAAAGTTATTTTTTTCTTCTTTTTTATTTCATTTCAAGTTCATCTTTCATCCAACCAACTTTAAGCCATTTTCCTTTGACTTTCAAAATACCGGTTAGAGTGCTCTGGAATAGCCTTAAATCACAGTTACAAGATATAATTTTTTAAACTGTTGTTATAGTGTAGTATTGTGTTATAAATCATGTAAGTGTAGTATTGTGTTTAAATCATGTAGTAAATTTTTTTTTTTTTGAGTTAATAGCCCCTTTAAACACAAGAATGAAGATTCGCGTTTGGTGGTTTCTTCCGCCAAAGTTTGATTACTCCCTAAATTACTGTTCCTGATTTTTGACAAAAACCTCAATCGTTTGAGTGGGATCGTCTAATAAATAATAAATCAGTATTTTTCTTTTCATTTTTTTTCTTTTTTTTTTTTCTTTTCGCCCCCCCCCCCTTTTTTTTACTTGGTTCATTAATTAATTGCATTTAATATCCATTTTGAATTTATTACCAAAATTATTGTTTTTAATACATTATTGTCGTTGTAATATTAGTATTTCAGATATTTACTTTAAACTGTTAGTTCATTGTTGTATCTGCATCTATGTAAGTAGGTTTATTTAGTTGTCCTCCTTTGTAAATCAGTTTTTTAACTGAATAGGATAGACGTTAAATAAATAAATAAAAAATAAATTAAAGATAGCAACTGTCGTAAAGTTTGCTCCAACTTGGTATTGAGCACAGAACCTCCAACATTACGTGAAGATGCTCTTGCCAATTTGAGGTATTGGGGCCACAGGCAATATTTTACTGTTCGCTTTTAAAACTAAGTTTGACCCAGGCAAAAGGAAACAAGAGAATTTAAAATGTCATCTACAAAGTAAATATACAATTAATAAAAAGGAGATCTAAAATACCGTTTGAGGGTAACCTACCCTTTTTCACAGGTTTTTAGTGTTTTCCACAGGTTATAAGGTTTTGGGAACCTCTGTCATATAAAGTCAATTTAAATTAACATACTAGGAAAATCCTTTTACAGTATATTCACCTAAATAAAGGTTTATGATGTATTATAATGTTCACACATTTAATTAACTCTAAAAATTTCAAAGGATAAGTAAGTTTTATGGATGACCCATCTAATAATGTGCGTGATTCATATTACTTAACTAAGTTAACTTATGGTTAAAATTAGTATGTCTTTGACTCTGAAACCACCAGTAGTGGCCACTGAAATCAGCAGTAAGTGGAAGATTATCATAAACGTCTGTGGTGCAATACTTGGGCCCCTTTATTTCCATAACTTAAAAACTGAGGGATATTATTGGATACCTTTAAGATTAGCATTGGTCATTAAATTGGGCATATTGCATTAAATTAAAATACTTAAAGTGGTCAACCTCAAAACACCGATATATATATATATATCATTATACATTTCACCCCTCAAATATTTGTATGACTTTTTTTGGTGTAAAAATTTGTAAAGGAAAAAGTTTTATTTGGATTTGCGTACCGGTAACAAAATGTGAGCTAAGTAAAATTGGCAATACTTATTTATTTCCAAAATGTGATTACAAAATAGTACACAATATAAATGATAACAATTTCCCAGTCAAAACATATAATTTTGGTACCAATAGTAAGAACTAGCCATAACAATAGGCTACAAATACCAGTGATGCACGCAATAATCAATACAAAATCGATAACTGCATGTTGTGTTTCAATAATTGCATGTTCTCAAAAAACTTGTCCAAAATTTGTACCAGGAATGTTTTGTGTACTTGCCAGGTCCTGGTCCAGGGACCATCATAGCATCAATATTCAATTTATTTTTTTCAATTTAATTAATAATGTCACTTCATGATCCAAGGAGGCTCAAAGACTTCACATGTTTGCTAACCGAAAAAAATCGCTGTTGCAAGTGCGGTCAGTAAAAGGGTCGCCACTTTAACAACATCATCATTCAATATTGTCGATCAATAATGCAGTTACCTTTTTGATTATCGATTACTCTATTTTGCATTTTATAATAGTATTGTGCATCCCTATAAAATACTTAATAATAGGCCATCTATTAGAACATTTAAAATATATTTTAAATGTATCACTTAAAATATAATTTTGTACAGTATTAACCATTTTAATTATCTTGCAATTTGACTAAATTCATGCGCTCATTCAAATTATAAAATATAATGTTTACATCAACTTCCAGGGACATACAAAAAATAAATGTGTTCAGTGAAATTGTGATGACACGTTTTTCTCTTTACTTGTACGTTTGACCCGGGATGGATATTTCGTGTTCAGTTTCAGGGCATACATGTTATTTCTATACATTTTAAATACCAACCAGATTTCATTGTGTCTTTGTTTTGCACTTCTTCTAAACCAGATCAACCAACACCCCTGCAATATGTAAACGCAACGGAAGTTCCGACTACTGTTCAGGCGATAAATGTCAATCCTTCTCTACCGGCCAAAAGCAAAAATGTGCATACATCCTGCTAGGATATTTCATTGAGAAGGATGACGTTAAAATGATTAATCCAATACAAAGAGATCGGTGAAATTGGTCTACCATTCAGTCAAAATTTAGACAGGGTGTTCCATATGTACCTGGTACCTTGTAGTATTGAGATCTAAAGAAGAAAAGGACATAACTGTATTCTTCTTCAAAACCGGTAAGACCCTGTTTGTATCACTAGTTTTTGAAGCGAGTTGGTGGGTTACCCAGGTAAAATTCTGCGTTTAAATGGACGCGAGTTGCTACAACGGTTAATTTTTAATGCAAATATCAACCTGCCTTCTAATTTGCATCCCAACTCGTGTCAAACTCTTGTAATATTAACAGGGTATAACTAGAATGGACAAAATAATAGCCCCCAGAAGTTCTCATTTTCTTGTTACCTATAGGCCCATAAGGGGCTATGTAAATTGAAAGGAATCCAAATACAATCAATTCCCAATATCCACACAAAATACCAAGCACATAATATATAATATGTTATTGTTAGTACTTTAGACAGGTATATATATGAATATATATATATTAATCAGGTTTGGTTTATCCGACTTACTGCTATGCTGGTAATATAGGTCTGGTGTATGCCACTTCAAGGGCTAAAAGCACCACTGCTTGAAACAAACTGATAAAAAAGTGTAGAGATTAGCGGTGGGAAAATCAATGCTCAATCAATGCTAACCTAACCTTGCCTACACACTCACTCTGCATAACACTGTGTCACAATTATTACTTTGGTGTGGTTCAAGTCTTTCTTCTCAACATGAGCAAATGTTTATTCACATAATAAATTTAACATATCACTAGGTATCTGTTTAATTCAGGCGGGCTTTTAATAATAAGCATGGCTGTAACCTTCAACCATAACAGAAAGGATTCAACAAAGCAATGACTTATGAGAGGGTGGAGTGTAGACTGTAGGCCTATAGTCAAGACACGCGGAATGGTGTAAGGCGTAACTAAAGTGAAACCGATGAAATACATTGGGAAGCTAATAATATTATGATTACATAATATGTTTGGTTGGGTAGTTGTATCTTATATCTGTCCTTCCCCACAACACACTGGCAAAGCAACATGTACAATGACTTTGTGGCAACTTGCCCCCTCCCCTCCCCCCATTGCCTCCACCACTGTGGTAGTCAAGGAAAAAGCTTAGAGCTCTTGGAGAAATAAGATTTAGGATTTAACATTAAATGGGTCTGGCATCCGTAGGCACCCAGTGGAAAGTTCTATATTCTAGTGTAGGGCTATGATCTCACCAAGGAGGTTTTGTTTCATATGGAACCTCCTTGGGTCCCACTTTTGATGTTTAAAAAGACACTTAGCAGATAATGAATGAACGTAATGACAATTTTTAAATGGTAATTGTAACATTACAAGCAGGGCTGACCCATTTCCATGCTTAGTAATTTGTGTCAAAATTAAACAACCCCTTTACCAAACAATCGCAAATTAAACAGTGTGATTTCACCTTGAACCCTCGAGATCAAAACAGCTGTTATACAAAGAGAAACTGCTATGTCACACCACACACATAGTGTGTGCTGCCTGTATCTTACTAGTCACGGATTTGCTAAGGGGTTCAAGGGTTCAAAACAAAAAAGGTCGATATTTGATCCTGTTGAATTGACGCTTCTAATTCACTTTACAACGTCTTGAAGGAGGAAAGACCGAGGCAGTCTGGATTTATGGGTTGCCCAATTAATCAATTAATGACAATACAATTCGGGACGAGTACTTAAAGCCCAAGTCCGGACCAAAACTACGGCTACCCGCACATCCCTACTTTATCCACTGGTAGTATATTTAAGTTAATTGGCTGACAATGTCCCTGATTAAACTATCCTTAAAAAATTGGTAAATTGAAATACATCTACTGGACACTAGTATAGATAATTTACTCTAAGAATTTTTTATCAAGTTGTAAATATTATTACTAAGACAATTTAAGGCTAGGTCCTTCTGAAAAAACAAGTCATAGATTAGTCTAGTTTCTAACATGTTCTAATATTAATATATGTCTCAAAAGTCAAAACTTATTTTATAAGAAGAGTGAGCAGTTGTTGTCATGGTTGCAAAATTGTCAGCGGTATTATTGAATGATTTTGTTTAGTGTTGTTTTTGTTTCGTCCATGCGGGGCAGGTTATCTAGTGGAGGGTTAAGAATTAAAACATGTTCCTAATGTGTTTACTCTTTGTCATTTATTTTATTGTAGACTAGGTTCGTCACACTTTGTCCTCTGAATAACAGAGACAGATGAAAAGACAAGTAATAGGATTGGCACACAAAACCTAAGTAGAACTTTTGCATTTGGTCATTGATGTTTAAAATTTGTTTGACGTAGCCTACCATTACGTACTGTCATTTTACGGTTGGTACGGGGAGAGGGGAATTTACATTATTTGAACTATTTAAATAAGTTCAAATTCCAAGGTCCCTAAAAATCTTTGGAATTGAAAAAAATATAAATTAAAAATATTATTTTAGACGGGGGAGCGGCGTTCTTACCTTCGTATTTGTACGGGCGTGTTTTCATTGTAAGGTAGCATTTAAAAAGTGTTTTATAATGGTGGGTGATATTATGTTCTCAATATTTTAAAATTAAACACAATGAAATCATGCAGAAAGGAAAGTTTATAATTAATTATATTTTATTGGTACTTAGTATAGACGTTAAAAAATTAAAACAAAAACTCGATTAACTCGTCTATATAACAACTTTGTCTCTTCCGATAGTAGTGTACATTCTTTGTAGGTACTTCACTGAAGGTACTCCACAACTATATAAAAACAAAAAAGTTCCTTTAAACCCATCGGCGTTTCCTCTAAAAATCGCTGCGCAGGACCCTGAATCCATTATTTTTTTACGAAATGGCGTTGCGGAGCGACCTCAGCAAAAATTCACTGCTCCAACAAAAAAAATAACCCGATTTACTTGAAATAAAAACTAAAAGTAGCCTAAATAAATGTCTAGGGTGTATGGAAACTTTCCTTGAATTTCTGGTGTTCAAAAATTATCACACCCCTCATCCTTCGTTACCTTCAAATATATTTAAATCAATACATTAACGTGATATGTGACATTCTATCTTTTTGAGTATAAGAAGAACCTGATTCGGCAAGAGGTAAGATTGACGTATTAATCAGAACATATTACTATGTCTGTTAGTGATCGCAGATGCAAAAATTCTAGGGCGAGGGCTTAAGTCGAAAGGAAGACGGAAAATCGGGCAAGAAGGTTGCGTGTTTTTTGTGAGGGGGGGGACTTGTTTACCATTGTTTCTTTCTGAACATTTAGAATGATCAAATTATGGATGCAAATATGCATTGGTGACACGACTTAAATCCAATAAATGTAGACAAGGTCTAGGCATCCCTTTGGAAAGTGAATTGGTTTCGAGTTGTAAGTTATGCGGTGTGTTTCTCGGAAGTCTGTGTGGAAGGTTGTTTGTTTTCTAAGAAAAATAAGACCGTGGTGCATTGATTAGATGTTGGGACCGTCGTAAACAACGGACAAGAAGGCGACGAACTAGACACAATGGCCAAGAGTATTTGACTTCAACATTGCTTTTGGAAGCATTTTCCTGTTGCTTATTGCTCTTTCTGGATGTGGAGCTAAACCCTGGTCCTTGCCCCCCCCCCCCCTGGTGTTCAAATGATGATTCATTCGCTTGCAGTGGGACGCATGGCAGACACCTGTATCGAAACAGGATATATTACTCTTCTGGCTTGTGTGGAGATGTAGAAGATAAATCTGGTCCAGTCAAACGGGCAGAACCAACGCGTTGCCATCATTGTAAAACTGAGGGCGTAAAAACACTTTTTACATGTGCTATGAATGTACGAGGACCGTTCCCAATACATGCGTCAAAATACTGCCAGCCCTTGCACAGGCGGTAGTAAATGGTACACGAATGGACGTGCTGGAGTGCACAGTTGCCACAGTTTTAATGATTCAATTTTTCATTGCTGGAGATGCGCTCAACTTAACCAAAGCACCAATAGCGATTCGTGGATCCAATAATTACTGTCATACAATTATTTTTTTTTTTTTTTGTTTTTTTTTTTTTTTTTTTTTTGTTTTTTTCTATCATTCAACGCTCGTAGTCTTAAACATTTCCCGAAACGCTCTCCCATAATTCATACCGGATTGAAGCGCTTACCCCCGATCAGTATTTTAGCTACCTGTGGAACGTGGCTCGATGCAAGTGTACGAGATTCGGAAAATATTGCCCACGTCTTATTATGGTATTTAGGAAGGACCGAGATGGACGATCAGGAGGTGGAGTTATCATAGGCCAGCAAAAACTGAAGCTTAAGCCGTGCACCGTACCTGAACTATTTACACTTAATTGCAGAGATCATCTGGGTGGAGATAAACATGCGGAAATAAAAAACTGTTACTGGGGTCTGGCTTTACAGGCCGCCTAATTACGACTGTGCAGATCTAGACAAGGAACTAATCGAATCTTATTGCCGTGTTGACAAGTTAGGTAAAAAAAAAAAATCCAAGTATACCGCAATGTTTGTTGGAGATTTAATCTGAATATAAACTGGGATCTGTAGCTCCTATTCCTAACGATGCTACTTCCAATCTTTATTTATCTGGCGTTCCACGAGCCTCTATTCACGCAAACAGTCACGAACCTACTGAGTAACAGACACTTCGCGACTATCATTGACCTATGCTGTGCAATGGACCAAATATTATTAAAGACCCGAGTGTTATCCATGGTGTGATGACATTGGCGTATGCGCTATCTAAAATTCACTGTTCCTAGAACCAAAATACATTAAACAAAATACTTATGGAACTATAAAAGGGCTGATTGGCTGATACTAGAACTCTTTCGTAGAATCGCCTTACAATTATAACTCAGCAGCATGACGTTAATCTGATGTGGAAAGATTGGTGTCGGGTGTTGTGGAGTTAGTGTTGAACGTGCAATTCCAAAGTACTAATGGAAGGGTCAACGCGGGCACCATGGATTACTTCGGATATTCTGAAATTGATTCAAAAAAGCGTGACAAAACTCTTACTTCAAATGTAAGAGGATACAGGTCTGTGATTTATGGAGCTCTTACAGAAAGTTTCGTATCACAAGTGAAAAACAACAATACGAAATGCTCAGCCATCAAATGTTTGGAACTTAAGGGAGGCAATTTAAAGACTCTGGAAATTATTCGTTCTAAGAGGGGCAGTGCAGACTCCTGTCTCACTTACTCAGAAAATGGTAAAGTTTAACTGATGACAAAGGAAAATTGCCAAGCATTACTCAAAGTTCCAAGAAAACTTTACTCCATTAACGACAAATGTACGAAATTATTTTGTTTGTTTTTGTTTTTTCTCGGAAATCCGTCAGTTCAAAAGCCTCTTACAAAATACTTCTTTATACAGTCAACGAGGTGAGAAACAAGTTACTTCCAACATTCGTCCTGGTGCGGTAGTTGGTCCTGATGGGAATCCCTACTCAATTCTTCACCCCATGTGTGGGCTTCTTCGCTTGCTCCATCCTCACTTGCCACTGTTTAACTGTCAAAACGAGTCCGGAGTTGTTCTAACGATTGGAAGGCAAATAAATAGCTAACGTTGTGGCCTGTATTTACAAATCGAAGAATAGGTCAGATGTATCTAAATACAGGCCAATATCACTTACCAGTTACGGTTTGCAAGGTAAGGAGCGTCCTAGTTACTTCAGCCATTTATCGCACTTGTGGAGAAAGTGAAAACAGTACTGATACCGCCTAACCAGATGGATTTTACCTCGGCGATCATGCACAACATGCTTGGACAAAGGGCTATTGATGACTGGCAGCATACGCTTGACCAAGGAAGACAAGGCAAATTGATGCCATTGCATTAGGACTGGAGTAAGGCATTTGACAGTAGGTGCCACACGAGAGACTTCTACATAAGCTACACACTTATGGAAATTCAAAGGGGAGCTTCTTAAATTGGATTCATCATTTTAAAGGGCAGGTCTCAACGTGTATGTGATGGAGCCTCAATCATAATTAATTGACGTTAATTACTGGAGTTCCGCAGGGATCTTGTATCTTGGTCCTTTGTTTTTTACCCATTTATGAATGACCTACCAGATTTGTAACGGTCCAGTATTCTTCCCATATGCTGACGATACAACTTTGTACAGAAATAATCACTTCAGAAGACGCAAAAGGCTCTACAAGATGACATAAAACAGTTATCCAAGTTTGGTGTGAAAACACCAAATGTCACTTAATGTTAAGCAAGGTCACAGTTACTTCGAATACGCGATTCAAGAACCGGGCACATAAAACATCTGTATAGCATTTAAATGGAGAATAATCCGTGTTGCCAAAAGGTCAAACTACTTGGAATAATTGTTACTTGTGATCTGCTGGTGGAATTACTACATTGTTTTGGAGTATGTGTGGAACAGAGCGTCTAAAACTTAGGATTGTATCGCGCTCTCTAAAGGGTGGCAAGCCAAGAACCATTCAGCACCGCCATAACTTAGGCTAGGGTTAGGCCAATTATACTCCCATGGCCTACCAGCGTTGCATCCAAAACAAAGGACAATATGTGCAAGTTGGAAAGAAATTCAAAAATCGTGCACCAGACAATTATGGGTTACAAAGAGGCCTAGTGCCTCTTACACGTCGTGGGTCAATGTCGCCTTATCACAATTGGAACAAACTCATGAAGCAAGTTGGACGTTTGTTCTCAAAAAAGATGTTGACTGGCTGTGTGGACCTCGACCATTCCATCGGGTGTGTGAAAAACCTTCGGGATCAAGACGTCACAGGCCCAGTCCATCACGCCACCATTTGCCGAACCAGCGCGTACATAAGTGGGGTTCTACTGCCGAAACTGCCAGAATTGGAACTAATCCCATATTGAAGAAATACAAAAGGACTGGCATGTCGCCTTTCAAGAGAAGCTATTTGAAGCTTCTAATTATGATGGCTTTTTTCGATATTATGAATTCATTGAATAGTTATTGTTTGTTAATTTGTCTCTTCTATGTTTCTTTATGATTTATTGTTTATGTTGTTTATGTTTCTATATTCTATAGTTTTATAAGCTTGTTATTAATCACAAATTTGTTGTGTAGAGGCTGGCAGACACCTTGTGCTTGGGGGCATACTGCCCTTTTCTGCAAACCCTTCCCTACTACGCGTAGTGGAAAAAAAATACTAATAATAATAATAATAATATTGCCATAAGATGTAGACGCCATAGCGCGCGCGCCGCCCATACCACCTCCGAAGGCAAACATAATCTATCCTTCAAGCATAGAACAGCCAAAAAACTTGACCGAGTGACGAGCCAAACACATCTTGGCTGCAGCCAAAGTTCGTAGAGTTACATCGAGCGCGATCTCTTGGTGATTGGACGAAAAACCGTCTCATAACAAGAACCGATAATGTAGCGCGCTTTACCTTGCTGTTCCAGCCCGTTGATCCGATTGGCTTAGGTAAAGTCGGGGGGCATTAAAACAAGGGCCCGTCATTCGACGGCGAAAAAACGCGATGGGTTAACGGATTTGGAAAAAAACTAGGGTAGGCCCTATTTCAATGCCTGTAAAATATAAAACCTGTTACTAAACAACACTATTGTACATTATGCATGTATTCTACAGTATTAAGAAAACGCATTCAACCTAATTAACACGTTTTAGTGTGTTGTTAAGCATTAACTGATTTTTATTTAAATAAAATCTTGGGCTTTTAACATAATTTTATTTTACTATTGTGTTATGCAAATTTGGCTATGTACGGGTGATATTTGAATGGCGCTTGAACCTAACATACAGAGAGTGGCATGAAACAAAGGGGGACACATAATAGCCACGGGAACTCCAAAACGACATACTGTAGTACACTGGTGCAGTGCACCCATGTTGTGTGTCAAGGAAGGAGGGTCAGGGCGGAAGGTTAGTATCTTGAAATATGACAACTAAGTGATTTCACACTGGCGTTTACCGCCTCCCACCACGCTATAACACGAGACTACATCTGTGGTCACTACTCTAGGGATGAAAAAGAGCACGTTAACTGGAGTCAAAGAGAAATAAACCCCTCAAACAGAACAAAATTGTTTTTGATAAAGTATGGTAAATACGTAAATAGAAAACTATCCCCCCTCCCTCATTAGACCAGAATCATGATTCACAACAAAAAATAGAGGGAACACACAGCAAATCTCTCTTCCTTCAGGTCTAGTAGTTCATAGTAGTCATAGTAATAGCTCATGGTCATACTCGTAACATCATATTTTCATATTCCTTGGAGTCCACCAAAGAAGGGTTAGGGTTTGACGTATTATTTTTAGACACCCAGGTAATTTGTGGGTAAAACAACTAAATCAATGTCATTCACATTTGAGGATGAATCTTTAACAATAGGCCTAAATGTGTTTGAAATGGCTGCGGCTGTGGGTGAGAAAAGTATAAAACACTTAATGGGTGGTATGCCCACCCTGTTTTAACCAGGGGTTCATGAGTGGTGGTGGAGGCAGAGAGGCGGTAGATGACAATAAAAAATATAACAAAAACAATTAATAAGCACTGATCCAGACTAGAACATTTCGTGATTAATTTTAAATCGGGAAAACACAGTTAGTGTAATTCGCTTTAATTAAAAATCAAATCCAGAAATTTCCCAAAATTAGAATATTTTGTTAATTGAAGGAATTCACATACCCTAGATGAGAGGTCTAGTTATTTATGTGTTTTTTATTATTTAGGAGTCTACCACTCAGTCACATAACTGATTTCCAGTGAAAATATTTGAATTTTTAAAAGTGATCCAAGCTCTCAATCTTGAAATCAATTTGTGTTGAGGTTAACTACAAATTTTTTGTATCCAGCCCATTAAAATATAATTCCTCCACACACCCTCTCCGCCAACATCATAGCAAACGCATAGTACTAATCGAGAATAGTATTAATAATAATATATAAACTAATAATAATTAAAAAATACAATAATAAATAAAATGATGATAATTAATAATATTAAATATAAACATTGAATTTTTAAATATCACAATTCATTTACTTATTTATCGTCGATTCCTATTTCAGTTACAAAAAATGATTTCGCAAAGGAGGACAACTAAATTTAAAAAATACTACGTAGGATGTAGTACATAAAATCACACAAAATATTGAAACTCTTAAGTTGCATAGTCCCACTCACAGCACAGATTAAATGTAAGCTACACAATCTACATATAACTAAAAAATTGCAGACATTTAAAAATTGTTAAGCCTATATTTCTTGGAAAATGTTTCAGAAAAAGTTTTAAACACGAGGGTAAAGCGTCGGCCAAAAAACAGTTAAGTCTTAACTCAAAGGACTGCAATATACACAGATAATAGAGGGAGTGTACTTCTATTATCTGTGGAATACATTACAATATGACCTATTCTACTTTTATACATTTTGGAAAACTTGGTTTTTGGCGCCGCATAGCCTCAACAATAAACTATGTCCGCCAAATACCTTTCTCGTAGTGCCCCAAGCATTCAAGTATGTTAACTAAAGCCGTATTTTCAGCCACTTGGGCAAATAGTTGACTACTGCTACTTTTTTAGTTGCCTCGCGGCAAAGGCTCTGCCCAAGTAACTTCTGCCTGCCCTGAAACGTTATTGCAAATAGGGCATTGTTTCACCACCTTTGGCTACCCCTTGTGAAGAGGGGTACCATAACACCCCCAGTGGTGGGTGTTGGCTCCACCTTGAAAAGAACAATAGCAGCCACTTGCTGCAGGCTAGCAGTTACAAATTAATGTAGCCTATTTAGTTTCTAATATATTTCAGTGTTGAATGACATTGATTTTACTGCATTTTTACGGTATAACTGTTTGCGTAAAAAAAAAGGAAATGGTAACCAGTTGTTTTAAGAGTACTGAGGAGAGATGATGATGAAATACAAGGTAGGCCTACATAAGGTACGGTACCGATATCATCCCTAGAACTGAACTTTGGTAGCTTTTGTATTTACATCTTTAGGTTAACTGATGTCTTATTCCCAAAAAAGTGTGTACGTCTTCACGAGTCAGGAGAGAACACACATGGTGGATATCATTCCAAGGACACTAACATGATGTGCTAGTCAAGATGGGGGAGGATGAGATTATACCTATCAGTGTGATCCTGTGCCAATAAAGTGCAGATATGCGCACTGCTCTACTAGCGTCAGCCTACCCTGCGAGTCTAGCGTCTGCAGACCAAACTGCGTTGAGATAAACACCGCTCGATCCTTCATACTCGACAACCTTTAATCACTGTCGTAGAATACCCAAAGGGATAGACTGCCAATGAGGTAATGACGCCATGTCAGGCCCCACCAATCAAGACCATCAAACCGATCAAGCTTAGTGAGGACGAAACTTGTACTGACTGCTCGCCCCTTGATCTAGGGGCACAGGTCTCACTTTCACATTCGTGGATTAATGATAGTGCTTATGTTGTATATTAGCACAGGTCCCGCCGTAAGTTCTTCTCCGGTTAGTAGTTGAAACTTCGTGTCTGTGTTCGAGGATTTATGATTTTCCCCCAATTTGTCCTTTCGTAGTGCTGCCATTCATCAGATGTGTGCTGAACCACAGACGAGTAGAACAGGCTCGTAGGCTGTCTAATTACCAGGCCCGGAAAGAACAGTGGGAGAACTGGTGCTGAATGAAAATTAGAAATAAGCCCGTGTAAACTTATTAACATAAGTTTGTGATATTAGACCTGGAAATATAATGTCTATGAACGGATTTTTAGACCTCGCACACCAACCACCTAGATTTTCTCCATTTAGGGCAAATCTTATGTGGGGGGGGGGGAGGGAGCCCTCATCTTGTCCAGTTATGATAGGGCCACAATGAATTCCAAAATTGTTTCGATTCGGAGTTGGGAGTGTGTGGACTAATAGCAAAACTATGGCATATACATAATAGCTAGGCGGATTAGCCTAACAATTAGGGAGGGGTTTTGTGGGTGGTAGAGGGACTGAATTTTGGATTGTATACTCAGAACAATATTACAAGAAAAATTGTCTCGAGGAGCCATGAAAAAATCCATCACGGTTAAGGGGTGTAAGGGAGTTTGAAAAAAAATGGCATTTTTCAAATATTCAAAAATTCAAAATCAAACTTAATAAAAAAATAACATAGGTTGTAGATTAAAAGTCCAAAATTTTTAATAAAAAAAATATATTATATCACCATATATGTTTAAATATTCACTAACCAGATTTTCACCCTTTGTCTTTTTTTCACAAAATTTACCCACTGGCTGGGAGGGATTAGCCTACCAGTACGTGTCAAGTGCGATAGGAGCCGTGAAATTTGATCTAAAACAGCTCGAAGAATGATCTCAAAAAATTGGCCCGACAAACCCTCAAAAAAAAGTTGCTTGCTTATAGGAGAGAGAAAGGGGGGGGGGGGGTGTTACTAACAGGGGTTGATAAAACTAAAATAAAGAAACAATATTCAAATATTATTATTTAGAACTCCATATTAATGTGTATTGTAGATTAAGTCTAAACTTTAATTTAAAAATTAAAATCACCATATATAAATCTGATAATGATTATTGGCCCGTGGAATAATCAGGGGAGTGTCCTCCTGAAACTTAATGGCGAGCTCTTGGGTCGTCGTCGGGGAAACCCTTCCTTCGACTTACCTCTCCCGACGGCGGAGGCGACGACAAAGACAAACACGGACGGATGATGACACCAGACGGGGAGACGACCACGACGTGGGGGAACCCCTGCCTACCCATAGCTTTGCTGGTTCTGACAGAAACGCCTGCTCCCACCCCTTGTCCCCCCGTGTAACATCACCGTACGTCCCTCCCTTCGTCCTCGATTAGCCAAGTTGAATAAATATGAGACGTAAAGCAATATCCAATTAAAATGATTAGGGTGGCGTGCGTCTGAGTCTCGTTTACTGTTTTAGGCCTAATAACTTTATCAGCAACAATAAAATTGGCGTCCATTTTTTGCACTTACAAAATGTTAATAATTGTGTAAACAGGCACAAATGGCGACATGTTTTACAAGTTTTTGTTTTTCGGCGCTTAGTCTTCACAGCTCGCACACCAATTAGGACCAAGAGATGAATCCATCCATGCGCCTTGTAAAACCATGGTTTCACCATGGAACTATTATTAAACTCTATGGTTTCACAATCAGGAATGCATTCAAATTCAAATACATATAAATAAATCGCCAATAAAAATTATTTAAATTAAAAAAAAAATAGTGTTTTCATATACTACGTTTGAAAGCTACCAATTCAGGTACCTACGCGCTCGGCGCTCAAAATTGAATTTTTGAGTGGGGCATTTTACTAAAAAAAACTAGCGACGTTCAGGAAACAAAACTTTCCACGATCAATCCTTCATGTTAGTAAGAGTAGATTTAGCCTAGTTTCATCAAATACGAGATATGTCATGGAAATAGACTAGTTGATGACATGGGAGTTCCGAATTAATTACCTGGGCCATGATGTCACAAAGTAAACCATTAATAAATTGTGATAGAAAATAGTCGTGACCAAAAAATGTTCGGTCCACCAACAAGACTGGAAAAAAGCGTGTCCGCGTAGCGGCCTAGATATTATTGCCCGGACGCGCATAGTGCATGTGCCATTTTTCCATTTTGAGCAGCGGCTTTAGACAAAATTTACTGGTTTAGGAAGCCTAGTATTTTTGTTGAAGGTCCAACTATCAACACACTACGGACCAACAATGAGTAGGAGGGACTTAATTAAATATAGGCCTACTAAACTGAAGGACCAAAACGTAGTCACAGATTGATTCTGACATGTGACATCAATAAACTCTAAAAGTTTAAAACGTTTGTACATTTAAATATAAATGGTAAACAGTCGTCGGTCATCAGAAAACTTAAACCCTAAAGTTCAATTTTTTTTTTTGGGGTTAGGGCCTAAATTAAACAAATTTTAACTGTAGGACTATAGCCTGGTAGTTTTTGCAAACTAGTTACTACTTTTTACATTGAAAAAATTTACAGTTTCAGTGTTGTCAATTGGTCAATGTTGTTTCACCTCCCAGGCGATGTGTGGGGCGCTTGGCGCAATCTTATACTAGGGAAACGCCCAAAGTCGTGCTTGTTTAAACGATGTGAGTGGCCATGTTGTTAGAGAACCTGGATCATTCCTACATACTCGGCTAGATTCAGCCTTGATATATCAGGACGGGAAGGGGGGATGGTACCGGGTACTCAACACTTGGCTCACTCACTCGTTTATCAAACGACTTTGGCGTTTCCCTAGTTTAAATTGAACATTAAAATCGTGAATCGTGGTCAAAACGTAAGCCATGAGCGTGAAACATTGAAACTAGTAACAAATTTCCAAAAAAAACAAAAATCCCCAATTTTTATTTTCATTTAACACCCCTCAAAAAAAAAATATGTGGGTGTATAATATAAAAAAGTTCGAAACCCTTTTCTTTAACGGTGTACGAACCCCAACCCTCTATTGCGGTCGATTATGCGTACCATTAGGCCATGCCAGCCACATTTTTCGTCCGCTAGCTGCCTAATCTAAAACAAATTAAAAAAAAAAAAAAGAAAATATTTTATTGATGTAGGATTTAAACGCAATGGATCTAGCGATTTTGTTAACGTTCTCAGTCAAAACTCTACCGGATGATCTGTTTAAATTTCAGCCGCAAATCTGTTCAGCGGTTTTGGCGATTTTCGAGTAAGACAGAACAGACAGACAGACACACAGAATCACAGAAACACAGAAGAGAAGCGTTTGAGTTGAATGGAGGACAATCAGTCGCTCCGCTCCCTCGTTTAATAAATTACTTCCTCCCCCAGCCCGGCAGCCAGCGTGTTGTGACGTCCCGCAAGTTTTATTTCAAATAGCGCGCTTCTATAGGTTCATCAAAATGAATACTAGCAGCAGCACTCATACCAGGGGAGGGGTATAGCTAGTTCAGTTAGATTCATGTTTCGCCATGAGAAGCTGCATCACGCACTGACATGTCTACAGCTGACGAGTTACACTCGCAAACAATTGAAAATTAAGAACGTTTCAGTTTGCGTTTTTGCTCACGCAAGAGGTACAGTGGAATGTGTCTTACAAGAACAGCAGTCAATACTGGACAACAATGTTTTCTTATTTTATATCAATTCAAACAACTTTAATTAACTTTCTAATTTCTATAATTGGCTATGCGATGTGTAAATAGTCAGTGGGTAGGGCGTCCACGTTAAAAAAAAAAAATGTGTATTAAAAAAAACAGTCTTTCCACACTTATACGCGAAAAAATATTGTAGTTTGTTTTTTCGTTGCTAAAATGACGTTTTGTGAATACAACGGTTTAAAGGTGAAATCTAGCGGATATTTAGGAACTTTTAGAGTCCCAACCAGTCGATGTGTAAACGCTAATTGATTAAAGTTAGCATGCTACCGTACTGCACACCTTTTTAAAGAAGCATGCTACCGTACTGATTACTCTATCTTTAAAAATATGACGCTATTTTCGTAAGTAGTGCGCTTATTTTTGTGCTACTTTCCAAAAACACAACGGTATGGCCTACCCGATCACAACCCTCGGGTGACTTGGGTAGTCATCTCTCCCCCCTCCCCCCCAAAAAGAAATCAAATCAGATTTCTTATAACTGATTTAAAAACGAAACCGAGGCTCGTAAAAATTATCGTAATAGGTATATGCAATGTAGTTGTCATCCTAGCAATCATAGTGATGTGTTAATGACCTTCACAACCAGGTTGCGGTTGTGTATAAGCAAGTACAGACGAGACAGTGCTATTATCAGCCCAGAAGTGTGGGCGGCCCATAAAGAATATCGCTTGCTGAGGAACCCAAGAGAATTACGTCATCTGCTTATTGTCGCTTGAAGTGTTAGTCGTTGGGGAGGGGGGGGGGGGCATTGTCCTCATCACGGAGTCCCGTTAACTGGTTATTCTAATGGCTAATGAAGCAGATAAATATAGACTGGCTTTGTATTAGCAAGATAAAAAACTGGACATCCTCTGCGCTATCTCTATTCTCATATGTTTAATAAAAACTGTCAACAAATAACAATGGAGAATTACTGAGTTGTTTGATTGACTTACGGAGAACAACTTGATGTTAAAATGTCTACGATGTCTCGATGACCTATCTCGACGTACAAACAGTTACTTAGGCGGAGGCCTACCACGCTGAAAGTCACGAGAGAGGAATCACAGTGTTAGGCCTACCTGTGTTCTGTTCCTGAGTTGTCAGTTGCAGGTCCTACCTGAGAATGTATTGGGCATCTTGCTGCTGAATCAGTTATAATTATCTCTTACTACTTTAACAATTTAAACATGATTTTCATTTGTACGCAGGCAGGGAAGCCCATTCCATGGGATTACTCTCCCTTCTTCTATCTTTTTTTCCATCACATCACACCATCATTGCAAACCTTTAAACCGTTTTTGTCAACCAGGTGACCAAAACGTTGCGGCCAGTAGGCGTGATTGGAAATTGCGATTTTGAGAGGATTGAGTTGGGAATTTTTTGCAAAGATTTGTTGTGAAGTTATGCGACAGCAAGCGGGCAGCCTCGGTTAGGTATCTGCTCCGAATGAGGCGACGACTTCGAGATATTACACGACCTTGTAATGGTTGGGATGTGTGTTGTTGTTCAATGGGTGGTAGTCGCGTTAATGAAAAAAAGGGAGAAAAGAAAATAGCGCGGCATTTTTGCTTACTGCATACTTAAAAAATGAGGGGCTGCTACTCGCTACGTCTACGTTTTAAACACGTTAGCACGCTTTACCGTCGCGCTCACTGAACCCAAAGTAGCATGATACCAGTACCGCGCTACTTGTAACACGCTACCTTTAAACACTGTCATAACACAAACACACAAAAAAAAATTATTTTGGTATTGCATTAGCCCACAGTTTTTTTTTAAACGCAGGCAAACACACTCTAAAAACCTGATTTCAAAATTTTTGTTGGGGGCCCAGCCCGTCTGGTCCTACATAACATACCCAGGGATATTAAATAGCCCCCCCCCCCCCCTGGGATGAAATAGCATGAATACCACACTGAACCTATGTCTGTGTTGTATGTGGCATACTGTTAGGGGGCCCCCATAGAAATTTTGCGGGCGAGGACCAGAACGAAGTTACGCCACTGAAATTAGTCTAATAGTACATGCATGTCTGAAATTGCCATTGATTTTTACTCTCAATGCTTGGATTTTTATAACAATAAAAATTAATAAAATACTAGTTGAACTTTAAATGGCAACAATTGATGTTTAAAATAAGTATTATTTATATCCAATTTAACAATAGGCCTACCTTATTGACCATTTCCAAAAAAAAAAAAAAAGGGATTTCATCCAATTAGGATTTTTCTTATTATATAATGCATTTGCATTCCCACGTGGGGTCAAATTTGCACAAAAAAACAAACGTCAATTACATGGGAGGGTTAACCACAAAAGCATGTAGGCATACCGAAAACAACAATTGAACCTAAGCGCCCTGTCAGACGATCGAGCCAACTCGCGCGGAGTAAACTCTCTGGGAGTAGGCCTACAATGTTTACATGGAAAATCACCGCCTCCCCGTCAGGACAGGTTGAGCCAGCGACGCGCGAGCTCGCGCTTCGCACGAAAAATGTCCAGCTTAGTCCAACTTACTAGCAGAAGTCGAGGGGCGTGGCGAGAGCCAATAGAACTTACTTCCATAACACGTGACCCGTGAACACCAATAGATGGCGTTATTGTTACCTTCATTGTCTGTCGTTGTGACAAGGGATGGGAATAAACTCGCGCGAGCACTCGCCGATTTTACACTCAATCGTCTGACAGCCGCTTAGTATATTTGGATTGTGGTTACCTAACTTTGTAACCCGGGTTTACCCGATGTCACCTAAAACCTAAGACATGTAGGCTAGCGTTGTTTGGCCAGATTCCAAAGTCAAAATGCATCAAACCGTGTTTTGTAAAGGCAAAAGATACTTGGGTGTATTATAGCCGCCTACCATCTACCATTATGGTACCTAGTGAATATAGGGTTATGTAAAAGATTTTCGTTAATCTAGTACTGTACATACTTCCATAATGCACAGCCTGAGGGGTGCGCTCAATTGAGATGAATGTTTTAACGTGTGCTACGGACAACGTTCCAGGGATGGGACTTGCTATAAAACCTCCTGAGAATAGCTGAAAACAAGATGTAGGTAAGTAGTCGGATACGGCATGTCTTTATATTTGTAAAGTTTCTAAGGTAGGAAAAACAATAGAGGCAAGGTTCAATCAAGCATGCTGCATGATGCTCTCCACCTAACAGCAAGTACGCCCGGAATCAGAAGTAAACAAGGTGGCTGGGTATGTTGGATGAGCGTAGAGAGCGAAGCGAAGATCCATTATTTCACTACACTGGAAGAAAAAAAATTCCTGGAATGTTTTTTTTTTTTTTTACTGTATTGTGTGTTTGTTAACCACGATTCCGGCCGCTAACCGATTATCCGATTGCGATGAAATTTTTGGAGGACTTCGAAAAATCTCTGAACTTAGAAACTGCCTCACGTTTTTGAGCGCAAAATCGGGGAAAATTTCTTAATAAAAAACGCAATTTACGCTTTTTTCGAATTTTAAAAATTTTCGACGCAGTAATCACTAATGCTATATAAGATTGAATGAGTCTTGCAACAGGAACCTAATTTATGAAGTAAGAATCGTCTGTGAAATTGAGCGTATTTCGCAAAAATTATTCCGATACTAGCAGCAGCACTCATACAGGGAGGGTATAGCTAGTTCAGTTAGTATTAGTTCGCCATGAGATAGCTGCACACGCACTGACATGTCTAAGCTGATCGAGTACACTCGCAAACAATGAAAATTAGAACGTTTCAGTTGCTGTTTTGCTCACGCAAAGATGGCACAGTGGAATTGTGTCTTACAAGAACAGCAGTCAATATTGGACAACAATGTTTTCTTATTTTAGTATATATTCAACAATCTTTAATTAACTTTCTAATTTCTATATTGGCTATTCGATGTGTAAATTAGTCAGTGGTGTAGGGGTCCCGATAAAAAAAAAAAAATGTATTAAAAAACAGTATTTCACACTATACGGAAAATATTGTATTTGTTTTCGTTGCTAAAATGACCGTTTTGTGAATCTAACGGTTTAAAGGTGAAATCTAGCGGATATTTAGGAACTTTTAGCGTCCATAACCAGTGTTGTAAACGCTACTTGATTAAAGTAGCATGCTACCGCTACTGCCACACTCTTTTTAAAAGTAGCATGCTACCGCTAATGCTACTCTATCTTTAAAAATAGTGCGCTACTTTTCGTAAGTAGTGCGCTTCTTTTTGTGCTACTTTCCAAAAAACACAACGGGTATGGCCTACCCGATCACAACCCTTGGGTGACTCGGGTAGTCACAAAAAGAAATCAATCAGGATTTCTTATAACTGATTTAAAAACGAAACCGATCTCGTAAATTATCGTAATAGTGTATATGCAATGTAGTCTGTCATCCTAGCAATCAATAGTGATGTGTTAATGACCTTCACAACCATGTTGCGGTGTATAAGCAAGATACAGACAGAGACAGTGCTATTTATAGCCCAGAGTGGTAGGGCGGTCCATAAAGATATCGCTTGCGGAGGAACCAAGAGAATACGTCATCTGCTTCTTGTCACTTGAAGTGTTCGTCGGGGGAGGGGAGGGGGCATAGTCCTCATCACGGAGTCCCTGGTGACTGGTGTTCTAATGGCTAATGAAGCAGATAAGATATTAAGACTGGCTTTTGTTAGCAAGATAAAAAACTGGACAGCCTCTGCGCTATCTCTATTCTCTAGGTTTTAATAAAACTGTCAACAAATAACAATGGAATTTACTGATGTTTTGTTTGATTTGACTACGAGAACACTTGATGTTAAATGGTTAATGTTTCGATGACCTATTGACGTCAAACAGTTACTTAGGCGGAGGCCTACCACGCTGAAAGATCACGAGAGGCATCACAGTAGTAGGCCTACCTGTTGTGTTCCTTAGTTGTCTGTCTGCAGGTCCTACCGAGAATGTATTGGCATCTTTGCTGCTGAATCAGTTATAATTAATCTTTTTTTATTTTTAAACAATAAACATGATCTTTTCATTTTGTACGCAGGCCAAGGGAGCCCATTCATGGATTCTCTCCCTTCATTATAATTTTTTCACACACTCACACCAGGTCATTGCAAACCTTTTAAACGTTTTTGTAAACCCAAATGTGACAAAAACGTGGCCAGTAGGCGTAAAAATTGCGATTTTGAGGGATGTGTTTGGAATTTTTTTGCAAAGATTTGTATGTGAAGTATGCGACAGCAGGGGGGAAGGCATGTTTAGGTATATGCTAACGACGAGGCGACTGACCTCAAAGATATTCACGACCTTGTCTGGTTGGGAGTGTGTTGTGTTCAATGGGTGGTAGTCGCGAAATGAAAAAAATGGGACTGAAAAGAAATAGCGCGGCATTTTTGCTATTTGCTACTTAAAAATGAAGCATTGCTACTCGCTACGTACGGTTTTAAAAAGTAGCACGCTACCGTCGCGCTACTGAACCAAAGTAGCATGCTACCAGTACCGCGCTACTTTTAACACGCTACTTTACAACACTGTCCATAACACAACCACACAAAAACTACATTATTTTGGTATTGCATTCAGCCCACAATTTTTTTTTTAAACGCAGCAAAAAACCCCTCTAAAACCTGATTTTCAAAATTTTTGTTGGGGGGCCCAGCCCCCGTTCTTGGTCCTTACATAACATACAACAGGGATATTAAATAGCCCCCCCCCCCCCCCTGGGATGAAAAGCCTGAATACAACACTGAACCTATGTATGTGTGTATATGTGTATCTGTTAGGGGGGGCCCCCCATAGAAATTTTGCGGGCGGGCCCATGAAACGAAGTTCCGCCAAGCTGAAATTAGTCTAATAGTACATGCATGTCTGAAATGCCATTTATTTACTCTCAATTGCTTGTGTTTTTACAACAATAAAAATTAAAAATATCTAGTTTAACTTTAAATGGCAACAATGATGTTTAAATAAGTATTATTTATTACATTTAACAATAGGCCTACCTTATTGACATTTCCAAAAAAAAAAAAAAAGGATTTCATCCAATAGGATTTTATTATTATATAATGCATTGCATTACCCACGCTGGGGTAAAATTTTGCACAAAAAAAACAAACGTCTGGGAGGTTAACAAAAGCATGTAGGCCTACACGAAAAAAAAATTGAAACCCTTAAGCGCCTGTCAGACGATTGAGAACTCGCGCGAGTAACTCTCTGGGAGTAGGCCTACACTTGTTTACATGGAACTCACCGGCTCCCCGTCAGACGGTGAGCCAGCGAGCGCGAGCTCGCGCTCCGCCACGAAAAATGTCCAGCTTGTTCAACTTCCTAGCGAGTCGAGGTGGCGAGAGCCAATCAGAACTTACTTCCATAAACGTGACCAGTGAACACCAATAGATGGCGTTATTGTTACCTTCATTGTCTGTCGTGTGACAAAGGGTGGTAATAAACTCCCCGCGAGCCAACTCGCCCGATTTCTCAATCGTCGACAGCCGCTTTAGTAATATTTGGATTTGGGTACCTAACTTCTGTACCCGGGTACCCGATGTCCCTCCCTAAACCTAGCCATGTAGGCTAGCGTTGTTTTGCCAGATTCCAAAGTCAAAATGCATCAACCTTTTTTGTAAGCAAAAGATCCTTGGGTGTATTATAGCTCGCCTACCATTACCATTATGGTACCTAGTGATATAGGGGATGTAAAAGATTTTGTTAGATCTAGTCTTACATACTTCCATACTGCCCAGCCTGAGGTGCGCTCAATGAGATGAATGTTTTAACGTTGTTTCTCCGGAAACTGTTCCAGGATGGGGCCGGGGCTATTAAACCTCCTTGAGAATAGCCTGAAAACAAGATGTAGGTAAGTAGTAGGACTACGGCATGTCTTATTTGTAGTTTTTATACAGTAGGAAAAACAAAGAGGCAAGGTTCAATCAAACATGCTGCATGATTGCTCTTCCCCCCTAAACCAGCAAGTACGCCCGGAAACAGAAGTAAATCAAGGGCTGGGTATTGTTGATGAGCGTAGCGAGCGAAGTGAAGATTCCATTAAACTACACTGGAGAAAAAATCAGGAATGTTTTTTTTTTTTTTTTTTTTTTCTGTATTCTTGTGTGTTTGTTTAAACACGATTCCGGCTAAACCGATACTCCGATTGCGATGAAATTTTATGGAGGCCTTCGAAATCTCTGAACTTAGAACTGCCACGTTTTTGAGCGCAATCGGGAAAATTTTTCTTATAAAAAACGCAATTTTACGATTTTTTTCAATTTTTAAAAAAATTCTTCGACTTATAACACTTACATGCTTTATCCGATTGTAATGATTTTTAAACAGAACCTTAATTTTATGAATTAAGATATTTGTGTAAAATTTTGAGCGTAATGGGAAAAATTATTCTCATGAAAATCGAAATTTTACGGGTTTTTCTTTTTAAAACAATTCTTGACATATAACACCTACATGCTTTATCCTATTGTAATGATTTTTTTTATAGAACCTTAATTTTATGAATTAATATACTCGTGTAAATTTGAGCGCAATCGAATAATTATTTCTTATGAAAATTGCAATTTTACGATTTTTTTCTTTTTTAAAGTTACGTAAAAATTCGATTTATTAAAAAAATGAAGTTAATTTTTAATTTTATTTAATTTAATTTTAAAAAATCTTCGACTAATAATGTTTTTTTCACAGAACAACAGAAAATCCGCGTAACACAATGCAGCTCAATGCACCAATTACGCTCATCCAACAACGCGGCGGGACTTAAGCGTTTTCCTAAGTAGGTAGATACAATGATACCCCTTTATTTACTTCTGAAGTTCTGATGCCGGATGTACATCAAATTAAAAATATAGCCTCTAGAGGTAACTAACAGTACCAGTACATTTAAAAAAAATACAAGTCTGCAGAATTCTGGGTAGCAAAATTGCTTGATTTACTTCAGAAGCCGGGTGTACATCAATTTAAAAATAAAGCCTCTAGAGTAGGGATGCAAATTTTCCGGAAATTTTGAAAGCTTGGAAAAAAAAAAAAAAAATAAATTTCCCTGTTTTTTTCCGAAAAAAAACGGAAATTTTGGGAAAATTTGATTTTTGTCTTCCTATGGTATGAATTTTCATAAATTTTATTTTTTATATATTTCATTAGGTTTAAAGTTTAATTTAATAACAGTCATAATAGTGAAACTATGAACCTAGGACCTCCTACCTAGAGGCTTTAGCGCCAGTTGTGACTTGTGAATATTATTAAGCCTACCTCTTAATATTGTTTATTTAATGTTATTTAAACTCGTGGCCATAGTGTAGGCCTACGTGAAACTGATGGAAGACTCTGACTCATCGGACTCTGACACAGCCGAATACAGAGTAACTTTTTTATCAGTGTACATTTTTAAGTTTTTTAAGTTGATCACCCGGTAATTTGAATTGCGAACCGCTGCCTCTAGTTAAATAAACCTAGCCTAAAGACTGAATTAGATGGTTCAATGTTTCGTTCAAGATTCATTGAATTCAAGGCCAAAATATGGTCAAGGTGAAGGAGGTATTGTTGTATTTTATTATCATTGCACATTTTGATTGTGTTTTGTACTTAAAGTCAATGGATCTTAAAGGAAACATTGAAACGTCTAATTCATGCATAAGCAAAATCATCACTCAAGTGAATCCACATTTTTTAGTTGGATGAGCGTAGGCGAGCGAAGCGAAGATTCCATTCTACTACACCCGGAAAAAAAAACTCCGGAATGTTTTTTTTTATTTTTTTTTTTTTTGTATTTTTGTCTGTTTGTTAGCACGATTCCGGCTAAACCGGGTACTCCGATTGCGATGAAATTTCATGGAGGCCTTCGAAATCTCTGAACTTAGAACTGCCACGTTTTTGAGCGTAATCGGGAAATTTTTCTCATAAAAAAAAGCAATTTACGATTTTTTTTTGATTTTTAAAAAACTTTCTTCGACTTATAACACCTACATGCTTTAAAACCCATTGTAATGATTTTTCACAGAACCTTAATTTCATGAATTAAGATATTCGTGCAAAATTTGAGCGTAATCGAAAAATTATTTCTCATGAAAATTGCAATTTAACGATTTTTTTCTTTTTAAAAATTACGATTAATTTAAAAAATTAAGTTAATTTTTTATTTTATTTTATTTTATTATAAAAATTCAGTTATTTTTTTATTTAATTTTATTTAATTTAAAAAATCTTCGATTAAGTAATGATTTTTTCACAGAACAACAGAAAATCCGCGTAACACATGGCAGCTCAATGCACCATATACGCTCATCCAACAACGCGGCGGGACTTAAGCGTTTTTCCTAGTATACTAGTACATATAGGCCTATTCTATTATTATTATTATTTTTGGGCTATTATTCTATTGTGCTAAAAAGCATATGTTTCATACAGATAATGATTTTTTTATTTAATTTGAATAAAAATAAATGAAAAAGTAAAATTGAAAATTTCCCAAAAAAGCCTATTTTTCCGCACCTCAAAGAAAAAAACAAAAAAAACGTGTTTTTTTCTAAAAAATCCGGCTTTTTTCCAAGCCTTTACATCCCTACTCTAGAGGTAACTAACAGTACCAGTAGCCTACATTTTTTTTATTCATTGCCATTGGACAAATACATGGTAGTATCTGTACAACACAATTCTCTGTAAAGAGGGATAGTGCAATGAATAATTCTAATTTTAATTCTAATAACTAATAAATAATAATATCAATATCTAGGATGATTGTGCCGTCTGGTTGGTAGAGATGTCTGTACCGGATAAGATCACCCAAACCTTTGCCTCTGAGCTACTTTTTGTTGAATGCGCTTATTGCATTCACATTCTTTATCCCACACATTGTGGTTTTCATTTCATTGTAAACCATATCTGTTATTTGCTTGTATGCAGTTAATGCAGCTAGCAGAGTCTGCTGTGCAGTCTGGGGATTTATGGTACCCACCGCAGTAGCCGCACGCAAGTCCATTTTTACAGTTTGTTATTGTGTGGTCATAGTGGCAGCATTTAAAACACCTTATCACATGTATATATTCGACCACCTTACATAGCCTACATTCCACCCTATTTTAATTCTATCACTCACGTCTTCTTTAGTTTCCTTGTCCACTTCAAATATTATATTAACTCAAACTGTTCTTTTGTTGTAGTTGTATCTTGATATGTACAATTTTCATGCAGAAGTTTTCCCGGTCATTACTTATTTAGGCCTAAAATACAAGTCAGCAGAATTCTAGGTAACAAAATTTCTAGATTTATCTCTGTATGCAACCCTCCAAGAATCACATTAAGAGTAACACGCAAGCCACAAATGTAACTCGAGCGTGTTGTTTTACGATTTTGTTTTAGGATATTAGGCCTATAAATATTTTAATAAACACCACTTTGACAGTATCAGGTTATTATTTTATTCTAGAAACATCTTACAATCACCACGTTTACCAACGATTTTAAAGCGAGCTATCTCAAGCCGGTTTCATCTAGTCCGAGGCGTAGCTACAAAAGCCCAATTTCGTCACAATCTGCTGAACCTACAAACACGTCAGTTTTCAACCATTTTATTTCCCAAAACAAAATTATTAAATGAAACCAATTATTAAACTGTAGCTATATTATATAGCCTTTATGACTTATTTGCATGAAAGGCATCAATTCTCGCCCGATTTGTTTCTAGAACGGCACCAGTGGATACTCATAATTCTCCCTATCAAGTTGGCAAGGCTCGGCTAGCTCGTTTAAAGCGAGCCAGTTCACTTTGGTAGGTCGGTTTGAGATAGCTCGCTTTCAAGTGTTTACCAGCGTTTGAGGTCGGCTTGAAGCCAAGCCGGCTTGAGATAGCTCGCTTTAGAACCCTTGGTAAACGTAGTGAATAGTACCAACCAATAAAATAGAAATAATACCGACCACCAACATAAGAATAAAACAGTTATGTTGTTGTTGTTGTAGTAAAAAGTAGTAGTTGTTGTAAATAGTAAAAAACATTTTGTTGTTACTATTCAACATCCTCTCTTAACAACAAAATGTATATTACTCTTTACATAATACATCAAATTCACACATTTATACAAATCAAATATTATCAATAATAAAACCGTAAGTGTAGTGCTACTTTCAAATAACATTATATCAAGATTTGCATTGTTACAGTAAATGACTAAATAGACATACTTGTCATTATATCATGAATCATGATGATTACTTACCTACCTAGCTTATTGTTTTCAACATGATATCTCTGAATCTTTCAAATTTCATTGACAACAATGGTTTAGTAAGAATATCAGCAAGTTGCTCTTCTGGGCCCCGATTCATGTACATTTATCCCGGGTATAAGTGGTAAAAGGACCGTATAATGCAGGACATGGCAGGATAAGGCCTCGGTTAAGTCTGAGCAACTCTCATCCAATCAGAAATTTTCAATCCAACAACAAGTACAACAAATGTTTTTTCCACTGCATTCCACAGCCATGTAAATCAGCAGATTTGCAAAAGAACACTAAAAATTTGCACCATCTTTTGTTTTACATTTTTATTTATTGATAAAGATTGTGTGAGATCATTAAAAGAAAAGAAAAGGCGTATTATTGCCGTAAATTTTGGAATAGCCTAGGACTATCATACTATTGTTCATCTGCATAAGGCTTTTAGTAATCAAAACTAGTTATTTGTGCGGGATGTGTGTCAAAACAAGGTCGTTGCAGGCCTAGGGTTGCCTAGGAGAGGCCAAGGGCTTGTCAAACGTGTTATGTTAGTATTAATTTTACCTAGTCATAGCCTAATCGAACTTTAGCCTACACTGTTGTATTATGAATAATTTTCTACATCTGGGCCTAGGCCCGAGACGGTTTCTGATTTGTTTTATGAGAGTAATGATAAACTTTTCTCGTTTTCCACATAGACGCAAAATTTAAAATGTCCGCCATCTGTTTACATATTTTCTTATCCCCGTGTGAGGCAAGATAAGTCTTCATGAATTGGATTCGGAGTTATACCGCACTTATACCACCTTACTCTGCTTATACCGGGATAAAAATGTACATGAATCGGGGCCCAGAAGGACAGTTTGATTTGATATGACCTTTTTCATAACATGAGAAATATTTAATTGCATTTTTACTTTTGCTGTAAAATTCAGATTTAAAGGATACATTTTCTTCTTCTTTCATCGCAGTCTTGAGTTTCGTTTCTTAAAGTTGGAGTCTTGCACATAAGTTTTGCAGGGTCTTGTCTGTTCCACTGGTCGAATCCCAAGCACTACTGAAATGCTTGTATTCTTCTGGTAAGACTGTCATGATCATGGTGTCATCTATGGGTTGATCCATGCGGTTTAACTTGAAGGCAATGTTGTTGTTGTGTGTGTGTAAATGTGACTTATGTTTACCATCATGTCTTTAGTTTTATCGAAATGATAGTTGTAGAATTCTTGCAACAAAAGACATTTTTGCTGACCTGTATCTTTTTGATATAATATATTATGTTCTTTAGGGTATTAAACATTTCTCTTGCAGTTGTACAGGTTAGGATGTGCGGTACCACGATCTTATCTAAGGTTGTCACGATGTAGTGTTGAGCCTTTGCATCACGCGATTTCCATTTTTTAATCTTCTCTTCATCTCTTTCTAGGGCTTCTAGTGACTGTTCCGTCCACTATGTCCATAAGTTCTCTAGCACGAAACAAAATTTTTATTTGGAAGACCCACATTGGATAGGAATCCACATCCTTCAGTTTTTGTACATGAGCTATATCTTCTGACACTGAAGATGCCATCTCTTCTTTACTGATTTTACAGAATTTTACTTTTATTTTACAGTTAGAACCATGTCTGGGCCCATAACCTGTTGTTTTACGATTTTGTTTTAGGATATTAGGCCTATAAATATTTTAATAAACACCACTTTGACAGTGTCAGGTTATTATTTTATTCAAGAAACATTCAATATTTTGTTGTTACTATTCAACAGAGCGGGCAAGTTAGGGGACAGCCAGCAATTTTGCCGTGGGCGCAATGATTTTGGCCGTTAATGATTTTATGATTAGACGAGTGAGCACAGCGAACGTAGTCTCTCCTAACGCTATACTTGATCGGGCCTTGGCCGCGAGCTTTGTCTGTATGTCTGTTCGATCCCATACGGCCGAACGGCCAAATAGATTGAGCTGAAATTCTAAACACACATCCGTGACTAGGTAACTGAGAACTGCTAACAAAATGAGCAATATCCATTGCGATTTAAGCCCACAAGAAATAAAAATTTGAAAAATTTAAATCTTGATTGCAAATGTTTAAAATACCCATTAGTAAAATAGAACACAGCCTGTGAAAGTTCGCGATCAGTAGTATCTATGAGAAGAACCAAGCCAATGTTTATTGTTTTGTTTTTGTTTTTTGCTATGCATGGCTTCTGTCATTCTATAAACTAGGGAAACGCCAAAGTCGTTGTTAAACGAGTGAGTGAGCCATGTGTATAGTACCCGGTATCATTCCCCATACTGGGCTAGATCCAGCCTTGGGTATATGGGAGGAAATGGGATTTTCCCGGGTACTCAACACTTGGCTCACTCACTCGTTTAACAACGACTTTGGCGTTTCCCTAGTTATTTAAATTGAACATTCAAAATGCGAATCATGTTCAAAACGTATTAGCGTAAAACATTAACAAATTTCCAAGATAAAACAAAATCACCTAATTTTTATTTCCCATTTAACACCCCTCAAAAATTATATGTGTGTATAAAAATATAAAAAAAGTTCGAGCTATGAGTATGAACCCCAACCCTCCGTGCGGTAGGCTAAATGCTTACCAATAGGCCATGCAAGCCACGTAGTTCTCGTCCCGCTAGCTGCTACTAAACAAATGCTAACGATATTTTAAAAATCACATTTTTATTTATTGTGGGATTAAATCGCAATGGATCTAGCTGATTTTGTTAACAGTTCTCAGTAAACTCGTAACGGATGTCTGTTTAAAATTTCAGCCCAATCTGTTCAGCGGTTCGGCTGATTTTCGACGTACAGACAGACAGACAGACAGAATCACAGAATGAGAGCCGTTCGAGTTGAATGGAGACACTCGGTCGCTTCGCTCCCTCGTTTAATAATGTTAGCTCTCAAGGATACTATTATACACTTTGTTTGGGCTGGTGATGATCTACAAGAAACAGTGCAATAATGTCAATCTTAAAGTAATATGACATACAATTGTATAATTTATAAAGTAGCCTACTTTATTCTAACCCATGCAAGGAAGTCGTACGCTTCCGTTTGCCTAAGCTGTGCATATAAGAACCTTAAGCCAAGAACATGGCTCTGTTTACTAATCGTTAAGGTAAGGCGAGGAAGAAAGAGACGTATTTTATCTCGCAAACATCAGCTGGTAAGTAAGGAAGTATATTAGTTCCCGAAACTAGAATGCGAGCTCTGGCAGTCGTCGTCGTGGACCCCCCATATTCTCTGACGACCTTCCCAACGACGACGAAAAGGACAAAACAAACGATGACAAAGACGATGACGACCACGACGAGAGAACCCTCCCTTTTCTTTCGCCTTAACCCGTGGCTATTTCTGACCAGCACCAGCATGAGAATTTCCTCCCTATATCCTCTAGGCAAGAGTGGCGCTTTTTGACCTAGCGGTTGTCGCACCCTTAATTCAAACTAAAACTTAATTGGGACGTATGGGACTAGCCTTTTTTCATAACAAAGACGGCGACAACTACAACATAAACGGTTGACGCACCCTGAAACCAAAAAACTTCAAACCACTTTCTCTGTTTGCTTAGGCCTAAATCTCTTTTTTTTTGGGGGGGGGGGGTTATTTGGATTAAGAATGCGTCAACCGTTAGGTCATAATGCACGACTCTAGCCTAGGGCATGGGGAGGAGGGGCCCATGCTGGTCAGAACCAGCCACGGGTAAGGGGAGGAAGGGGGATTTCTCACGTCGTGGTCGTCATTGTCTTTGTCATCGTTCGTTGTGTCATTGTCACCGTCGTTGGGAGGTCGTCAAGGGAAGGGGAAGGTGTCCCCGACGACGATTACCAGTAGAGCTCGCCTCTAGTTTTGGGGAGTATAATATACTTCCTTCTATTGGCTGATGTTTGTGAGGTGGACTTTTTCTTTGAATCGCCTTTTTACGATTAGCAGAGCATGCTCTGGCCAATTCTACCCCGGGCCCAGATGGAATCGTCTTTAATTTTTCATACATTGACGCTGGAGGAAGAAATTGTTCTAGGGGTCATACACCGGCCGTTCCATTTAGCCTGGGGTGTAGCCTATCTGGTCAACAAGGGTCTGTGACCACAAATGTTTGTGTAAAGATTATACTAGGGAAACGCCAAAGTCGTTGTTAGACGAGTGAGTGAGCCATGTGTTGAGTAGCCTACTTACTAACATTACTTTTCTTCCCCCTACCTATAGGCCTCCCTAGCCTAGGCTAGAGTGGCGCATTATGGCCTTACATTTGACGTGTTCTTATACAAACTAAACTTAAAAACACTATTATTTATACCACAATATAATTATCTAACTTAAATGCAAATGTTCCCGGATACTCAACACATGGCTCTCTCACTCGTCTAACAACGACTTTGGCGTTTCCCTAATGTAAATAAAAAAACAGGTTTAAATGCATATTAAGCCTGATGGTCCTGCCTGCAGAGGCACCTGCTATAATTGGTTTTTATGTTTTGTTGGATTATTTTTACGGGCAATGAGTGAAAAAGTACTTTCTAAAGTAAGAAAAGTCACTCGCCACTTGCGAGCTGGCGAGTGGAATTTTGGAGCGTTGTCTGTATGCATTCTCAATTGCCTGAATTGATGGTGATAACAAAAGCTTCAGTCAGACCTACCAATAAGAATGATGCCATCGGGATATTCTGCTGACATCTTCATTACATCGGCTCCGATTTCCATGACTTGCTGCCACATTGGAGCCAAACTAGTCCAGCCAGCATATTTAGCAGTTGCAACCACTTGAGTTTCTGGATGAAGCTAAAGAACAAGAAAAAACTAGGTAAGTTAAAAACACAACCTTTCTGTACAATTTCTCATGCACATCCAGGCATGCGAGAAAATAATTTACCGGCTTGACCACTATTTTGACATGGCCTGCGGTCTGATTCTGTAAAAGATTTATGGAAGATAACGATCGTTATCCGGAACTTTAGCGACAATTTTGCGTGTCGACTGATTCTGTAAAAATGATAGCGATCGCTATGATAACGAGAATGAAAAAGGAATCGCTATGCTATGCTATCAAGATACGATAAATGGCGGCCGTAGCGACTATTTTACAGAATCAGGTCCATAACGATAATTTATAACGATTGATATTTCATATCAACCGTGATCGCTATCGCTATCATAGCGACTATTTTACAGAATCGCACTGCAGGTCATGGCAAGGTCATGGTATTTTTTTTGTCCTGGTGTCATTTCATAAAAATTGGAGTCATCTCAAAATAATTTATGGATGCCATGCTCTTTCCAGGGTAAAGTAGACTACATAATTGTATACAATGAGGGATCCCCCAGGTAATGTACATTATGAATTCTACTCTATTCTGTTCTATTTATGTTCCTACTAATATCTTTAGTACCAGTACTAGGAAAACGTCAAAGTCGTTGTTAGACAAGTGAGTGAGCCATGTGTTGAGTAGCACTACCCAGTAAATTTCCCTTTCTTCCCCCTGCATAAGGACTTTCTAGCCTATCATAGGCTAGAGTGGCGCATTATGGCCGCGTACGCGCCTTTATAGGCCCTACCATCTAAACTCAAAATCCATGTTTCCTATTAGGCCTTAATTATACCTACCTATATAATTATTTATTAACACATGACTGGCTCACTCCTTTAACAACGACTTTGGCATTTTCCTAGTCTAGTTGGCTAAGGTTCCCTTATACCTGAAATGTGGAAGACCTAGGTTCAAACCCCCAGTCGGGAAAGATTATTTATTTCTGGATTGTATTTAAAAATAAATAAAACATGTTTTAAAATGCATGGCCTACAATACTACTATGGAAAACATAGCCAGGACCCCACCCCGATTCTATAACTCTGACCAAATTGGATTCGGGCGTTTTCTACCGTAATCGACTCGGCTGTTAGTGATCGACCCGGTTGAGGTCAATATCGTTGCTAGGCCTATAGGCCCTATAATACGTGACAACCGAGTCCAGCTCGGTTATTTTTCGTTAGCCAAAATTTGTTTATGTTTGATTAGTAAAAATGGTGGATGATAAGCCCTGGCCTACACGTAAACACAACCAGATTATTAACTTTCTCAAACGAATAACAATAGTATGCTCAAAGAAAACCTACCTTTAGTAAGGGCCTACCCCTAAAAGTCCTGTATGTTCCCTTTTTTCATGAAATTATACCATTTAAAACCAATTTCTCCCCGATTGGAAATAATACACACATCTAGGCCTATGTCATTTCGAAGATTTGACAACTTACTGTGAATCATTTGTTCACATTTGGCCGTCCACTGCCATGTAAATCATACCTTTTGACCTCAACCAACAATAACCAAATCGATTACCGTTTCTCCGGATCGATTACTGTTGCTCCGAGTCGATTACCGTTGCCGAGTTGAACCCGTAAAGTTACTGAATAGAGACTCAGTACGTAATACGAGTAGGCCTAAAGATTGCAAGGTTCCTCCTAGAAAAATGTTTGGGAACCGTGATGGCGTGGAGATTTGTTACAACTTGGCCACTGCATGCATTTGATAGGCCTAGCCCCTACATGATTTGATACAAATGATTTCTTCAAGAACAAAACCATTGGCATTAAATTAAATCCTACACATTTTCAGCTTTGTTAAGGTCGATGCACAATCGCCCGGAAACGACAACGGGGAGACGCTAAGGTAAGGGCTTCGATGCACAACAGCCCGTGAAGCAAGCCGACGTGAACAAATCAAATAGTTAGTAAATGTGTTAATTTGGTAGGCCTAGCCTATATTTTGTTATTCCGCGTATTTTTACATAATTTATTTCACATATTAGGCCTACTCGTGTATATAAACCATCAATCATCTGATACATCTCGATTCTGATTGGTCACGGAAAGTTAAAACTTGGCGAAGTTCCCGTTCTTGTTCCCAGGATACGGGAACGTATATCTTTATTGTGCATCATGTTATAAGTTAACATGAGAGTAAACTTTCTTTCCGTTCTTGTTCTCGTTAGGCAACCTACCGGGCAATTGTGAGTCGACCTAACAGTTCTTAGTTAACTCGTACCGGTACCGGATGACTGTTTAAAATTTCAGCGCAATCGGTTCAGCGATTCGGCTGATAGCGTAGGCCCTACACACACACACACACACCGAATCACAGAAGACACGTTTAAAATAAATAGTGGGATAATGCAATAATTAATTTTTGTGTATGAATTTCCAAAACAATTATCGAATAAATATTTTGTCACATTAAGTTTGTACTGACAAGCAGTTTTAGGCTATCGGTAACTTTATTTTAGCACTAACACTTTAAGAATGCTCTACAACAACCCGGAAATAGGCCTAGCTTCCTGTTATTGTTACCGTTACTATAGTTAGGTAGGGCTAGGTACCGAAAATGATAAATCGTAGGCGATTTCCCATTACTAATACTGGGCCTCGTTCCCAGGCAATAGTAGATCGACCCATCTAGATTGCTATCTAGGTGCCCGTTAGGGCGCCGCAGCCAAGCCGCGGTGCGCTACACACTCTGGCACCTTATACAGCAAGCAGAGTTGGGGTGATTTCGAGGTGTTATCCAGCCGTCATGAAACGTGATGTGAACTTGAAAACTATCAAAATCGAGGGGATTTAGGTACCTGACAATGCATGCTAAATTTGGTTGGAGTAGGCCTACGAGCATTCCTTCTTGGTGAAAATATGGCTTGAAACATGCTCAAAATCACTTAGGCCCTATAGGATGTTAGTTACTACTGGCTACCTACTACTACTCCTACTAAGTACTATCTAATTCGTCAGTTTCAATTGGCCAGCGATTCTGACCAAACGAGTGGGGCTACAATGTTCATATTTTACATGGACATTAAGGTAATAGTGATGTAATTCCCTTTGAAAGAAAAAGTTTTAAAAAATTGCTGGAAGGCTTCCAAATAAAGGTTTTAAAATAAGCCTTATACAGGCATACAATCAACAAGTAACTATAGTTACTTGACAATAATCGCCTTCATTGTTTACAAAAAGCAAGTCTTTGGACCACTATTTTTTTCATTCTATTGTTAATTGGTAATACCGTAGCAATTAAATCAACTTTGATAAAATTATTATATTTTAACAGATGATTTTGCAATGGAACTTGAAAAAGTAATGAGATCCCACACATAACAAAAACTTGTAAAAATACTGCCAAACCTTACACACTCAAAAGAAATGAGAACTAAAAAAAGGGCCAAGCTCATCTACCCTTCCACATTTGCGCATTCTTAATTCATAAACGTATCCCGTAAAAACATCCTTGAAAAGCTTGGCAAAATAGAATTTGCATGACCATTACGTTAAAATTAATTAGAAAAAAAGAATTTGGATGAACTAGGCCTATTAGGCCTACATTTAAATTAATAGTTGCAAATTCTATTTTGCCAAGCTTTTCAAGGATATTGTTACGGGACACTGTACGTTTATGAATTAAGAATGCGCAAATGTGGAAGGGTTGATGAGCTTGGCCCTTTTTTTAGATCTCATTTCTTTTGAGTGTGTAAGGTTTGGCTGTATTTTTACAAGTTTTTGTTATGTGTGGGTAGGCCTATATATATGTATGTACTAGGATCATCCCTAATGATCTCTTACCATTTGTATCCGTTGTGCCATAAAGAGCATACTCTCATTACCACTCAACACACCGTGGATTATTAATATAGGTTTATAAGCATGACAAAATATATTACTATCAGAGCACAGACTTAGTAAAGAAAGAAAGCCTACGGCTAGACCTACAGTTTTTGACCGTGGTTTAACATAATTATTTATAGACTTATACCCAGCCATCTCAATTTCTAGGAAGTGGACTTTGAACCTGACCCCAGAAATGTATAGCCTACACTTTGGGTTTATAGTGACTAGCCCTACGCCTAGGTCAAGGCCCCTAGGCCAACAAGTCCGAACCTTAGCCCGAACTAAGAGTTCAGTCCCTAGGCTAGAGCTAGTCCTAGGTACTAACTTTGAGCCCTAGCCCTTTACTTTGGAATAGCTAGACTAGGCCTAGACATTTTTTTGCGTAAAATCCTAGGGGCTAGGCCTAGGTCCGAGTCTCTTCTTTCTTGTAGGCTACCTAGGGCCTAGGCGTAAAGCGAAAAATATTGAGAATAACAATTAAACTTTAATTAACTTGCATAACTAAAGTGAACAATGTAAGAGAGCACAATTAACGAGTTAGAAGAAATCAAATCACTGCAAGCTAGGCCTAGGCTACTTCAGAAAGTCGGAAGATTAAGTCAACGTATGTAGGATAAGGTTATCTTTGGATTAAGTGGTGAAGTGAGGTTATGTTGATCTGTTGATAAATTTTGCTCTTGCTTGTACCAACGTAACAGATTACTATTAGATAAATATTCATGGATAAATTATTAACGAATTTAACGAATTTGACGGATAAAAATATTGGCCTATTCAGAAGTAAATTAATATATTCTACTATTTGTATTTTCGTTTCTGTATGTAATATGTACATGAATAGTTATTGCAGAAATGTGTATAATATTTTTTTTGTATGTTCGCCGCAATTGTGAAGCTTCCCGCTGTTATTTGAAAGCGTTGGAGCCCGTTAGGTTAAAGCAAGCCGACGGAACAAAATCAAATAACTTTCCGCATCGGGCATATTTTTATTTGCTAAATGCTGTAAATGCTTCTTGCAAAATGTAGATACTACTAGGAAAACTCTAAAGTCCCGCCGCGTTGATGGATGAGCGTTTTTGTAAGTTTTTAGTTTGCGTGGGACCACTTTTCCTTTGCAAGTGCTTTGTGAATGCATTGTAGGTGATTGTTGTCAAGTTTCTATTGTTACTTGTTAATTGTTATTATAAACCTCATAAAACTCATATTAAAACATTTATTTCTATGGATTCTGGCTAACTTTTCAACTCTTCTTTCAAAAAGGTACTACATCACCATAACCTCAATGTCCATGTGAAATATGAACGTTGTAGCCCCACCTGTTTGGTCAGAATCGGCCCAAACGTGACGTAAATATCGCACTAAAAATCGAAAAACATATTTATACCTTTATTTCTATATCTGGCTAACTTTTTCAACTTTTTCTTTTAAAAGCTACTACATCACCATAATTTAAGGCCGAGTCTCGAACCACGATCGTGGCTGCTGCTGAAAAACCTCAGACGCCACGGTCGTGGATGTAGATTGTAGGTATTTCCCTAGATCCCACGGTGGTAATTTAACATGGAGTTTTCAAACTTAAGACTGCATGGGTAGTAAATGGGGTTTTCTAGTTGGAAATAACCAATATCAATTGTATAAAATAGTGTACAGCACATATTTATGAATTGTATTATGTTTATTCATACGTTTTTAACAATAAATACGTTAAAAGAAGGAAAAAAACCTAGCACAATATGCATTCGCGCGCGGGATTTAAACGCTTACCACGTAAGTTTTAACAAAAAAAAAACAACTTTTACAACAATCAAAGAGAATTACGCATGTATTATTAGAACCACGAGGTTTACTCATTTATACATATTAAACCACGATATTCACCACCTCTTACAACAATCAAAGAGAATTAAGCATATTATTGTTAGAACCACGACTTTTTCTCATTTACACATTTAAAACAACAATCAGTGGCGGCCTGACCATACAATTGGGGGCCAGGGCCCCGCGAGAAATAGGTGGGTGGGTGGTAAGGTCAGGGTGGATGGGGGTGGTGGGTGGGGGGTGGACGGTCGTTGTGTGGACGTTAGAAAGTAGGCCTATTAATCATTGAGTGTTTGCTGCATAAATATGAGCTATTAAAGAAATAGTATCATTCCTATATGATGAAAACTTCCCGAATAAGCCAATACTCGTGTCAGATGGGAATGAAATTATTGTGATGGTTTTAAAATGCGCGCTCAAAAGATCGTGCCAATAAACTGAAAAAGAACAAAGTCACCCAAACGCGCGTTACCACCAAGCATCTAATATTTTTTTCTGTAACCACTACTATACCAGTGGTGCCCGGTGGATATGGGTGTCCGCAGGGGGTGGGGGGGAGGGGGGCCAAGATCCCTGGCCAAGCTTTTAACATTTGATAGTCCTATTTTTTTCGGTTTCTTGAGCCAACATTTTTGTTAAAAACCCCAATCGAGCACAAGGACAAGACCTTCCAGGACAGTAGCGCCCACCCCACGGGAGACGCCACGATCACAACTGTGATATGGAATGACAAGGTTCTATCTGCTTTATAGCTATTGTGAAGCTTGGGAAGTTGCCCCAAAGTCCAAATGGTAAGATAGGGTTGGAACCTTGTCATTCTAAGGTCACGGACGTCGCCGAAATATCCTGGTAATGTCACTTCGACTGCACAAAAACTACATTATTTTGATGTTGCATTAGCCCACTACTTTTTTCTAAAACGCACCAAATGCACTCTAAAAACCTGATAAAAAATTTCGCCTGCGGCGCGGTTGTTGGGGGGCAGGCCCCCCAAATCCCCCTAATTTTTCCGCGAAGGTACAAGTTGGGATTTTTGCCCGTCCCGGACAAGATTTCTATAGACGCCTTGCCGGTGGGTATGCTTAGTTTGCCACGGCATATTTAAGGGCTCGCCTGAAAAGTGTTTTAGGCCACCTAATTTGGGGCACTATAGCAAAAAATATGTCGCCATCACGTGGGTGCATGGGCACCCGCAGGAGAGGGCAAGGGGGCAGTTGCCCTCCCCCCCCCCGTCCATGGCCACGAGCCAGCAGAAGTGCTAATTTTCCCTTATTTGATGTCTGGATTTATGATTAAACATGTACAATCGATTTCTTTACTGATGAACGTTTTTTAAAATTTAATGGTTGGCAATTTTCTGCGAGATAGACTTATTGTGTCTTTTACCTGAAATAGTTCGTCTTGGTTTTGAAAAATAGGCCTACCAACTCCATAGAAAAATGCGAATTTTGATCGTCACAATAAAAGGTTTGCGAAAAGGAAGATGTGAGGTGGGGTAAAGTCATATTATCTCAGAAATAAAAAAAACTAATAACCGCCCAAACTCATTGTTGGGAAATCTGAAGCTTTTGACTAAAGGAAAAAAAAAGGGGTAAATTATTTTAAGGTTTCCTTTAAGATTCCTTTTGGTGGTTTTTATAGTTTCGAGTATCGACAGCACACAAATTTACATAATTTTGGTATTGTATTCAGCCCACTACTTTTTTCTAAACCCACCAACGCATTCTAAAAACCTGGTTTTCAAATTTTCGCCTGCGGCGCTATTGTTGGGGGGCTCTGCCCCCCAAACCCCTGTGCTTGCCCAACGAAAGTACAAAATAGTGATGTATGCCCCCCTGACAAAATTCCTGCGGCGCCCATGCGTGGGTGGTGGGTCTAATGCTATAAAGTTGGCCCCGGGGGTTTTCAGGGGTTCAAGCCGCCACTGACCACAATACTCACCACTTTTACAACAATCAAGAGAATTACACGTGTTATTATTAGAACCACGACCTTATCTCATTTACACAATATTTAAAACACAATACTTACCACTTTTTCAAAAATCAAAGTAAATTTACGCATGTTATTATTAAACCACGACCTTTTCTCATTTACACATTTAAAACCACAAATTCACCACTTTTTTTTTGTTTTGAATATTTTAAGGAAATAATACAACAGAGTAAATGAAATCTCTCAAATTTATTTGGGATCTCGTGTAGAAACAAGGTTTCTAGTGCCTATCCATCAACAAGTAACTACAGTTTTCTTGACAATGATCACCTGTGTGAAAAAAAAAAGTCTTTGGGCCACTAGATATTTTGCATTCTATTGTTAATTGGATGAGCGAAGCGAAGACTTCAATTTCACCGACCCCCAAAAAATTTAGCTCGGGTGTTTTTTTGTTTGTTTTTTTTGTTTTTTTGTTTTTTTTTTTTTTTTTGTTTTTCCGTCTGTTTGTTCGCTCTCTACCGGGCAAACGGTATATGCGATCTTGATGAAAATTTGACACGACCTTCGTTTTCCTGAACTTAGATTTGCTACTTTTTTTGGGTAAAAATCGAAGAAATATTTCTCATGATATCGTACTTTTACGTTTTTTTTTTTCGATTTTGTGCGATATTTTCGTGCCATTTGGGGCCAAATTTCCCTGACCAAACGGGTGGGGCTTCACGTTCATTTTTCACATGGACATTAAGGTAATGGTGATGTATTGCTTTTTGAAAGAAAAAGTTGAAAAAGTTAGCCAGAATCGAGAGAAATAAAGCTTTTAATATACGTTTTTTGACTTTTTGTGCGATATTTTCGTCCCATTTGGGCCAATTCTGACCAACAGGGTGGGGCTACAACGTTCATATTATACATGGACATTAAAGGTTATGGTTATTAGTACCTTTTGAAAGAAAAAGTGGAAAATTTGCCGAATCCTAGATAAAAGCTTTTAATACAATTTTTTTACGGTAAATAACCATTGACAAGAAACAAAAGAAAATTGACAACATTCACCTACATCCGTAAGCAGCAAAAAAAGCACTTGCAAAGTAAAGATATCCCACGCAAACCCTTAAAACCCTTTTAAAAAACCCCATCCATCAACGCGGCGGGACTTTAGCGTTTTCCTAGTTGGTAATACTTTTGCATTTAAATCGACCTTGATAAAACTATTATATTTGGAGGAGCGTAGCGAGTGAGGCGAAGACTTCAAATTTTACCGACCCCCCAAAAAATTAGCTCGATTTTTTTTTTTTGTTTTTTTTTTTTTGTTTGTTTTTCCGTCTGTTTGTTCGCTCTCCACCGGCAAAAGGCATTCCGATCTTGTGAAAAATTTGACAGGACCTTTAAAATCTATGAACTTAGACTTGCTACGTTTTTTGGGGACAATCGAAGAAAAATTTCTCATGAATATCGTACTTTTACGATTTTTTTCGATTTATAGTGCGATATTTTCGTGACATTTGGCCGATTCTGACCAAACGGGTGGGGCTACAACGTTTTATATTTCACATGGACATTAAGGTTATAGTGATGTATTGCTTTTTAAAAGAAAAAATTGAAAAAGTTTGCCAGAAGCTACAGAATAAAGCTTTTAATATAAGTTTTTTGATTTTTTGGGGCGATATTTTCGTGCCATTTGGGCCCAAATTTTGACCAAACGGGTGAGGCTACAACGTTCATATTATCATGGACATTAGGGTTATGGGGATGTAGTACCCCTTTTAAAGAAAAAGTTAAAAAATTAGCCAGAATCTATAGAAATAAAGCTTTTAATATAAGTTTTTTAAGGTAAATAATACCAATTGACAAGAAACAATAGAAACTTGACAACAATCACTTCAATGCGTAGGCAACAAAACAAAGCACTTGCAAAAGTAAAGATATGCCCCCGCAAATAAAAACTATAAACGCTCATCCTTCAACGCGGCGGGACTTTAGCTTTTTTCCTAGTTTAATCATTTTGTAAGGGAACTTGAAAAAGTAATGAGACCCACCAAAAAAAAAAACTTTTAAAAATACACCCAAAACCTTACAAAACCCAAAAAAGAAAGGGAGACCCAAAAGAAATCCCAAAGCTTAATATGTAGATGAGAAAATACAAACAATTAAAAACCATGTTCATATTTCTGGGAACTATTTACATGTCAAAATATTTTTTAAGGGGTTCTCTTTGGATATAAATTTATTAATTTCTTATTTTTTAAAATTTTATTTGACTGAAACTTACATCAAGTGGTCAAATTTAAAAATTGACAATATAGAAAAAAGGGCAATGTAACAATGTCTGTGTTTATGGATCTGACCTAGGTATTCGACTGTGTTGACCACAATATCCTAGTGAAAAGGTTGGTTGGAATGCTATGGCATAAGGGGAATAGCATTAAATTGGGTAAGATCATACCTCGATGGTCGAAGACAAAATGTTGAAATAGAGTATGGATGACAAGGGCAGGGAACGACGTACAAATCAAACATACAGTTAGTGTAACTCGTGGTTTTTAATGATAATTAAACGCGTAATTCCTTTTTATTGTTGTAAAAGTGGTGGTATTGTGGTTTAAAAGTGGGGAAAAGAGAAAAGGTCGTGGTTCTAATAATAACATGCCGAAATTCTCATTGATTGTTGTAAAAGTGGTGAGTATTGTTGTTTTAAAAGTTAATGAGAAAAGGTCGTGGGTTTTAATATAGTAGGGGGGCAACAGTTTTCCCGTGCATCTTTCGTGGAAGAGTTTTTGGGGGTAAGTTGTATTCTATTAGGGAGTAGGATACAAGTTTTTTGCACTTTCCTTGCAGCCATGCTATGCTGCAGAGGGCGTCGGGGGCGTCGCGACGCCCTTACAAATTTTTTAAGAGTGATGATTTTTTATCTCGTGTGCCTTTCGTGATAGGGTGTTGCAGTAAACTATATTTTTTTTAAGTAAGAGCAAACGAATTTTTTGCCCTATTTTGCAGGTCCGGTATGCTTGAAAGGGCGTCGGGAGCGTCGCGACGCCTATACGTTTTTTAAGAGGAATTATTTTTATCTCAAGTGCCTTTCGTGATAGAGTATTGCGGTAAACTGTATTCTATTAAGTAATGACCCAAAAAGGGTTTTTTCACCAACCTTGCAGGTCCCCGCCACGCTTCAGAGAGCGTATTGTATTGTGGTGAATTGTATTCTATTTAGTAATGCATACAGTTTTTAGAACCTACCTGCAGGTCCTGGTATGCTTCAAAGGGCGTCGGGGGGGTCGTGACGCCCTAAAAAGGGTTTTTTTGAAAAGAGTAATGATTTTTTTTCTCGTTTACTTTCGGCTAGAATGTTGCGTGAATTGTATTCTATTAATAAAACTACAAGTTTTTTAACCTACCTTTCGGGCTTGGGACCTTCAAGGGCTCGGGGCGTCACACGCCCCCAAACGTTGATAAAGATGCTTGATTTTTTTTTCCGTGTACTTTTTTGTGATAGATATGCGGTAATCTTTTAATTTTATTAAATAAAGTTTAAGGTTTTTTTTCACCCTTCCCTTTTGGGCTTTGTGTGCTGCAAGGACTCTTAAAAATCACTCTTAAAAAAGTTATGGGCGACGCACGCCCCCGACCCCTCTGAAACGTACCAGGGGCCTGCGGGGATGCAAAAAAATTGAATGATATTACTTAATTGATACAGTTTACCGAATACTCTAACACGAAAGGTACACGTGAAAAAAAATCAAGCATCTTTTAAACGTTTTTGGGGGTCGCGACGCCCCCCCGACCCCCCTCTGAAGCGTACCCGGACCGCAAAGTAATCAAAAAACTTGAATGTATTACTTAATTGAAAACGTTTACCGAAAAACTCTATCCAAGGTACACGAGATAAAAAAACTCACCTAAAAAAGTTTAGGGCTCGAGCCCCCGACGCCTCTGATCTACCAGGGGCCTGCAAATTTGATTCAAAGATTTGAATGATTTACTTAATTGAAAAGTTCACCCATCCCATCACAAAAGGAACGAATAAAGAATCATCCCCCATAAAAAACGTTACGGGGGGTCCGACGCCCCGACGCCCCCTGAACGTACCAAACTTGCAAGTAGGTTCAAAAACTTAAAAGGGATTACTTTTAAAAAATTAGTTTCCGCAATACTCTTCACGAAAGGTACACGAGATAAAAAAAAATCACCTAAAAAAAGTTATAGGGGCGTCGGGGGACGCCCCCGACGCCCTCTGATCGTACCGGGCCTGCAATTTGGTTAAAAAACTTGAATGATATTACTTAAATATACATTTTTCCGCAATACTCTATCACGAAAGGCAACCCTGTAAAAAATCCATCTTTACAAAGTTAAAGGCGTCGCGACGCCCCCGACGCCCCCGAACCTACCAGACCTGCAAGGGAGGTTCAAAACTTGTATGCTATTACTTATAAAAGAATACAATTCCCGCAATACTGTATCACAAAGGCACATGCGATAAAAAAAAATCTCTCTTTAAAAAAACGTTATGGGGGTCGTGAGCCCCCGCCCCTCTGAAAGGGCCAAAACCCAAGGTAATGCTAAAAAATTGTATGCTTTTATTAATAAAAACAAATTTACCGAAAACTCTAGCACGTAGGGACACGAATAAAAAAAAATTTTTCCTCTTTTTTAGAAAAACCCTTTTAGGGGGTCGGACGCCCCCGCCCCTCTGAAGCGTGCCGGGCCTGCAAAGGTAGTGAAAAAACCCTTTTATTCTTACTTAATAGAATACGTTTACCGCAATACTCTATCACAAAGCACATGAATAAAAATAAAATTTCCCCTTTTAAAAAAAGTTTTAGGACTCGCGACGCTCCCACGCCCTTTCAAACATACCCTACCTGCAAAATAGGGGAAAATTTTTTTGCTCTTACTTAAAAAATATAGTTTAAACCCCTCACCTATCACGAAAGCACACGAGATAAAAAATCATCCCCTCTTAAAAAAACCCTGTAAGGGGGTCGCCCCCCCGCGCCCCCTGCAGCATAGCATGGCCTGCAAGGAAAGTGCAAAAAACTTGTTCCTACTACCTAATAGAATACAACTTACCCAAAACTCTTCCACGAAAGAGCACGGGAAAAAAAATCAACCCTTTTTCTCCTCTACTAATAAAAACATGCGTAATTCTCATTGATTGTTTAAAAATGGTGAGTATTGTTTTTTTAAATGTGTAAAGAAAAAGGGCGTGGTTCTAATAATAACATGCGTAATTTTCATTGATTGTTGTACTAGGAAAACGCTAAAGTCCCGCCGCGTTGATGGATGAGCTTTTTAAAGTTTTAAGTTTGCTTGGGATATCTTTACTTTTGCAAGTGCTTTGTTTTGCTGCCTACGCATTGTAGGTGAATGTTGTCAAGTTTCTTTTGTTTCTTGTCAATTGGTATTATTAACCGTAAAATCTTATATTAAAAGCTTTATTTCTATAGATTCTGGCTAACTTTTTCAACTTTTTCTTTCAAAATGTACTAAATCACCATAACCTTAATGTCCATGTATAATATGAACGTTTTAGCTTCACCCGTTTGGTCAGAATTGGCCCAAATGGCACGAAAATATCGCCCAAAAATCGAAAAAATCGTAAAAGTACGATATTCATGAGAAATATTTCTTCGATTGTACCCAAAAACGTGCAAGTCTAAGTTCAGAGATTTCGAAGGTCCTGTCAAATTTTTCATCCAGATCGCATATGCCGTTTGCCAGGTAGAGAGCGAACAAAAAAAAAAAAAAAAAAAAAAAAACACCCGAGCTAAATTTTTAGGGGGTCGGTGAAATTGAAGTCTTCGCTTCGCTCATCCAAAAAGTGTATATTAAAAGCTTTATTTCTCTCGATTCTGGCTACTTTTTCAACTTTTTCTTTAACAGAAACATACATCACCATTACCTTAATGTCCATGTGAATCTGAACGTTGTAGACTTGTAGCCCCACCCGTTTAGTCAGAATCGAACCAAATGTCACAAAATATCGCACTAAAAATCGAAAAAAATCGTAAAAGTACGATATTTATGAGAAATATTTCTTCGATTGTACCCAAAAACGTGGCACGTCTAAGTTCAGAGATTTCGAAGGTCCCCTTAAATTTTCATCAAGATCGCTTATGCCGTTTGCCCGGAATCGTGCGAACAAACAGACAAAAAACAAAAAACAAACAAACAAAAAACAAACAAAAAACATTGGAGCTAAATTTTTTGGGGGGTCAGTGAAATTGAAGTCTTCGCTACGCTCGCTACACTCATTCAATGACAATTATGATTTTTTTTACTAGGAAAACGCTAAAGTCCCGCCGCGTTGATGGATGAGCTTTTTAAAGGTTTTAGTTTGCGTGGGAAAAGTCTTTAATTTGCAAGTGCTTTGTTTTGCTGCCTACGCATTGTAGGTGAATGTTGTCAAGTTTCTTTTGTTTCTTGTCAATTGGTTTTTATTTACCGTAAAAACTTGTATTAAAAGCTTTATTTCTATGGATTCTGGCTAAATTTTTCCACTTTTTCTTTCAAAGGTTCTACATAACCATAACCTTAATGTCCATGTATAATATGAACGTTGTAGCCCCATCCGTTTGGTCAGAATTGGCCCAAATGGCACGAAAATATCGCACAAAAGTCAAAAACGTATATTAAAAGCTTAATTTCTCTCGATTCTGGCTAACTTTTTCAACTTTTTCTTCAGAAAGCAATACATCACCATTATTTTAATGTCAATGTGAATATGAACGTTGTAGCCCCACTCGTTTGGTCAGAATTGGCCCAAATGGCACGAAAATATCGCACTAAAAATCGAAAAAAATCGTAAAAGTAAGATATTCATGAGAAATATTTCATCGATTGTACCCAAAAACGTGGCAAGTCTAAGTTCAGAGAAAACGAAGGTCGTGTCAAATTTTCATCAAGATCGCATATGCCGTTTGCCCGGTAGAGAGCGAACAAACAGACGGAAAAAAAAAAAAAAAAAAAAACAACGGAGCTAAATTTTTTGGGGGTCGGTGAAATTGAAGTCTTCGCTTCGCTCATCCAATTATTATTATTATTATTATTATTATTATTATTATATTATTATTCAGTCAGTCGGTGCAGTCACAGAGAGCGGACGTGGTTTGTAAACCGGTCCTGAGAGAAATACAGGCCTATGGCTGTAAGTTTTGTTTTAGGCTAATCGTGTGTTTGTGAATTACTGTGTACTTTTTCTTTCTCTCTCTCTGAAATGACGAAAGTTAAAACAAGAAGTAAGAAAAACGAAGACGGTGATCAGGATTGTCCGAGTGTAGACAAAGGTGCAGGGAGTTTCGTTTTCGCGGACTTTGACGTTATCTCGCAACAGTTGGAAAGCATTCAAGAAGATGCCTCGGGATTCCAGACTTTGGCCTCGGCAGTGAAAATGTTGATTGCGCCTATGACTGAAATTAGCAAATTTTGCAAAAAAACAAGATCTTATGCTTGGTGAGTCGATAATGCTAATCAACGTCTGTCTGAGAAAATAGATACTCTCTTAGCTGAGCTTAGTTCGTGTAAGAAAGAAAATAAAGAACTGAAAGACGAAAATATACGCCTCGCATCCCAAGTCAACGATCTCGAGCAATATTCGAGAAATTATAATATTGAGGTACAGGGTGTTCCGGCAACTCCAGGAGAAGATACGTATTCAATAGTGAAGATTATTGCTGACGTGATAGGCAGTGATATCATCGCTGACGATATCGAGTATTGTCATAGACTTCGGGTCACAGATGCAACCGAGGATAAGCCTGCGCCCATTGTTGCCAAGTTCTACCTCGCGCCGTGTGAAGGAGGATATCTTGGACCAGAAAAGAGAAAAAAGAAAGCTAAGTGCTAAGGAAATTGGGTTCCCTACGTTCGAAAAATATTGTTTACATCAACGAACATCTCACAAAGGTAAACAAACATTTGTATTGGTTAGCACGTAACAAGAGAAAGCAGGGATACAAGTTTTGCCTGGACTAAGGGCGGCAAAGTTTTCCTCCGTGAAGACGAACAATCACCCGTCATATTAATAAGGAGTGAAACTGACATTCCGCCTGTGGTGTCGTAGTGTGTTTGTTTGCAGTGTGTGTCTAACTGAATGGAAATTTGGGAAGAGTTAGATAAAAGTGATACTATTGACTGTACTTATATCGATGACATTAGTGGTTGGTATGCGGGCGGTGACCGTGGTTTGTCAATCATCTCGAAAATTATTCACATAAACATTCGATCTATAAATAAACATTGGGACGAGTTGTGTTGTATTTTGCAAGATGTCATAGGGTTAATCGATGTTATAGTTATAAGTGAAATTTCTAATTGTGACGTAAATTTATATAATTTGCAAGGGTATAGCAAAATATCAAAGCAAAGGTTAAGCAAACTTGGTGGTGGTTTACTTGTATTTGTCAGGGAAACAGTGAAATTTGTTGAGATAAACGTTGATTTTGTGCATGCAGAAGCGCTATGCGGTACGATTTACCTTAATGATGTGTGTGTTTATTTGTTAGCTCTGTATCGTCCCTCCTAATTGTAGTCGCTTAAGATTTATTGAAGAATTAGATGTGTTTTCAGAAAAAAACATTGGTGCTAATGGGATCATAATAGGAGATATAAATATTAACTTGCTTGATACTTTGGACAGGAACACTGCAATTTATGAAGACGTGTTGGCAGCATGTGGCTTCATTAAATGTATAAATAAAAGTACACGCGAAGAGTATAAGTCAGGTAGGTTTGTATCATCTTGTATTGATCATATTTACCTGCGCGGAGATACTCATTATGCAACTCCGCTATCCTTACTACTAAAGTATCTGACCACTATATGGTGCTCACATGCGTTCAATTTATAGGAAGGTCTCTTAACGTAGTTTCGCAGAATAAAAACTTGATAAGTGATCAAGTTCCTCTCCCAATTAAGTTGAACGAAAGAACATTAAAAAATTATTTGTCTCGTATCAATTGGAACTATGTTTGCGACAATGATAATCCTGAGGAAATTTACACAACAATATGCGGAGAGTTTTCAAAAGCTTTACGACAAATCTACTTTTAGGAGTAAGAATGTTTTCCAGACCAAGAGAAAGGCCTCGCAAAATATGGGTCACCGACGACCTTGTTATTATGACAAAAAGACGAGATAAACTTTTTAAAGATTGGAAAAATTGTAGAGACTTTGGCGAAAAAAAATCCCGTCTAAGAGAAGAGTACAATACTTACAGAAATAGAGTAATAAAAGAAATCAATAAAGCAAAGATAAAGTTTTACCGTAATTTAATATTCAATGCGAGAGGAGATGTAAAAGGAACGTGGCAAATTATTAATCAAATTACTGGAAAAAAGAAACGTATTTCAGTTGATGACGTGATATCTAAATATTTATGTAAAGACGTGAATACGAACTTAGTCGTCAATCATTTTGTTAACTCTTTTGTTGACGAGATAAGTACATTGAAACATGATTGCAACATTGTAACATTTCAGCGTGCACGCAATGAAAATATTCAAGTGAATCATTCGTTCTTCATGAAACCAGTTACTCTTACTAATATGAGAGCAATGATCGATTCTCTGAATGTAAATAAACAGCCGGGTGTTGATAGTATACGTGTTCAAGACCTTCAATTTGTCAATGCTTCTATTGCTCCTGTTTTTGGCTGTATTGATAAACAAATCTATTGAGACCGGTATCATTCCTAAGCGACTCAAAAAAGCTATTATTAAACCTATACATAAGAAGGGTGACCATAAAGTTTACTCAAATTACAGGCCTATAGCTATATTACCAAGTATTGAGAAACTCTTAGAAAGGCATGTTGCTAATAACTTGGTGGAGTACTTAAATAAACATGGGATTCTGAATAGTAAAACAGTTTGGTTTTCAAAAAGGAAAAAGTACCTCTACCCTGTTATTAGAGTTCTCTAATTTTGTAAATTCTAAATTAAACGACAACATGCACATTCTTGCTTTATTTGTGGATTTTAGTAAAGCATTTGACACGATAAACCACCAGAAACTTCTACAAGCTTTAGAGTCCATTGGCATTCGTGGTATTGCGTTGGATTGGTTTAGAAACTATCTTACTGATAGATTCATGGAAAGTGCATGTAAATGGCCACGTTAGTGAAGAAAAACATTGTGATTCTGGAGTCCCCCAGGGGTCTATATTGGGACCTACGTTATTTTTGATATATGTTAACTTTATGTCAAAATGTCTTATATATTGCTTTATATTTTCTTATGCTGACGATACTGTTTTACTCGCGGTGCATTTTAATATTCGTGTTGCGCATGCTATGCTACAGTCTGACTTTAACAGTCTTTTACGTTGGAATCACGATAAAGAACTAGTAATTAACTCTTCTAAAACCAAAATTGTACATATATGCACACCCCACAACCACGAAAAAGATTTTCCAATTAATATTATTTATCACGATTTCAACTGCTTTCATACTATGGCTGAATTGACCGATTGTGAATGTAGTGGGAAAATTGAATGTGTAAATACTTATGAGTACCTGGGATTAACTGTAGATAGGCACTTTTCGTGGAAATATCATATTGATAAATTATGTAACAGACTACGCTCTTGCTCCTCTCGGCTTTATATTCTAAAATATGTATTACCTTTTTCCTTATTTAGAACCGTGTATCAATCCTTAGCCGAATCTTTGATTTTGTATGGCATTTTAGCTTGGGGCAATGCTTCGCGGTGTCACATTCAAAGGGTTGAAGATTTACAAATAAAATGTTAAAAATGGTAATGTGTGACTTTAAAACCGATTCTGAACTCTCCCGTAAACAAATATTTTCTTTTTGTAATGTGCTGCCAATATCTTCATTGTTTATATATAGATTTATATTACACTTCTATTTTAAATCAGATTTCAAGATTCTGTTAGACTCGTGCAAGGATACAAGGCTAAAAGTGGCGGGGGCATTCAAAATTCCCAATTTTAACAACAAATATGGCCAACGTTCACTTTTTTACTCGGTTCCTTCTACGTTCAACTTGATGCCCTCCTCACTGAAAACCTTGTCTAACATTTCAAAATTAAAACTGAACTAAAATCTTATCTCTTTCTGACACCTTTTGACAATGTTTTCCGATTTATTTTTTTTCTAAGCTCTTTGTTCTTTTTCTGTAATTTTTTGGATTTCACAAATTAACTGAATATGTCATGCAACCAAAGTATTTATACATACATGTTTTTCATGTTTATTTTGGTTATATGTTCCGTTCTCTGTATTGTCACCATCTTAAATAATTTATTAATTGTCTTTACCCCACAGTTAAGCCTTTTTCAGGCTTTGTGGGTTTTTTGATTATATTCTTGTTAGATTTATTTCTGTAGGCCTATGTAACATTAATTATTTATTTGTACAATTTTGCTATGGTGTATGAGTCATGTATGTTCTATGTTCTATGACAATAAAATAAATTTGTATTAAAAAAAAAAAAAAAAATAATTATTATTATTATTATTATTATTATTATTATTATTATTATTATTATTATTATTATTATTATTATTACTAGGAAAACGCTAAAGTCCCGTCGCGTTGATGGATGAGCTTTTTTGTAAGTTTTTAGTTTGCGTGGGATCTCTTTACTTATCAAGTGCTTTTTGAACGCATTGTAGGTGATTGATGTCAAGTTTCTATTGTTACTTTTTAATTGTGAATTAAATACCTCAAAAAACGTAATTTAAAACCTTTATTTATATGGTTTCTGGATAATGTTTTCAACTTTTTCTTTCAAAAAGCAATACATGACTATAACCTTAATGTCCATGTGAAATATGAACGTTCTAGCTTCACCCGTTTGGTCAGAATCGGCCCAAATGGCACTAAAATATCGCACTAAAAATCGAAAAAATCGTAAAAGTACTATATTGTCACGCATAGCTAATTAGGCCCCTTGGCGGAGGATGGTGATCGCCAAATGAGTTTTTTAAGTGGGGCGTAGCGTAACTCTTAAGGCCTAAATAACTAGCACGGACCCAGGGATCGTGGGTAGGTGGGTTCATGAAGGGGGTGTAGACACAGTAATTAGACGTGAATCCACTTAAGGCTATTCCACCGCGTTTTTCTATTTTCCAAAATATGCTACTAAGTTAAAATATAGTGAATGGCTTTGAAACATGGCTATTTTAGAAAATCAAAAATATTTTTTTCAAATTTTTTCTGATCCGGTACACGCCAATATAGCCACCTCAAATAATTTCAAACTTCAATTCGCCAGGGCACACCCATTCAACTTACGGTGTTGTGCTTTTGTGACATTAATTTTTAACTGTTTTTCTATGGACTGACTGAGAGAAAACAGATTTATTATAACAATTGTCTTTCCAGCGAATTTTTTCGTTTGGCGTATTTTTTACCGATTTGTACCGCCAACAAAAAAATTCGCAGGAAAAACAATTGTTAAAATAAATCTGTTTTTCTCTCAGTCAGTCCAAAGAAAAACAGTTGAAAATTAATGTCACAAAAGCACAACACACTACGTTGAATGGTGTGCCCTGGCGAATTGAAGTTTGAAATTATTTTGAGGTGGCTATATTGGCCGTGTACCGGATCAGAAAAATTTGGAAAAAATATTTTTGATTTTCTAAAATAGCCATGTTTCAAAGCCATTCACTATATTTTGACTTAGTAGCATATTTTTGAAAATAGAAAAACGCGGTGGAATAGCTTAAGAGACCAGCACTGTATTAAAGATGAACATAATAACCCTTCTATTCTGGCCTAGAATCGAACCTATGAGTTCCGTCTGGTAGACCGTGGGTTCATACCTCTACTGACTCTATGACTTACTAATGGGTGTGCATGGGCTTACCGAATGCTTGTTGTTCCTGGTATGTGGTTTAGACTGGCCCCCTCCGACACCCTGATGTCGAACCCCGGGCGGTGTCTTCTCACTTCACCTCTTCCGATGGCTAATCCTTGTTCTGGTTCTTCATCCGGTAATCTTCACTTAGAACTCTTCCAGGACATTTGTGGTTCACGTTGCGATTCTTGTTGCACTGTCCTCACTTCCTCCGTCCACGGTTGTCGCTCGTCTCCCTCTATTCTCCACGAACGTCCGCACTCTTACGTTCAGTGCACTTAAACAAAGTCCGATTTACTTGCACTATTTAGTTGTGCAATCTTTAGTATTCAGCGTTTTGTCGGTCGATTCCCTTCATGTATTGCGTCTAATGAGCCTCACCGGAAAGTAACTAGACGTCTTGACCCTTAATGAACTCACGTCGGTATGTTCTCTGATTGGATTCCGAAGTGTATTGGACCTCGAGATAATTAGTATTAAGTCAACATGTACTCTACAGGACATGACAACCCTCTCTCCGGGGTGAAAACGCCCTCGTTTTCGTTCCTCCATCCTGAATGAGCTTCGCTTTTTCTTCATTGAAATCCACTAAGGGCCGGTTTTTTCAATCGGTCGTTAAAGAGTTCGTAAAGCTTAATCAGCTGATTAGCAGAAGTCGGTGTTTTTCAATAGCTGCTTAACGCTAATCAATTGATTAAAACATCTTAACGGATCGTTAAAGTTACGGGCCGAAAATGAATCCGTTAAGGCTGTAACGGACTGTTAAAAGACATTCCAAGATGGCGACTTGAAATCAGCTGTCGTGTTTTGAGGTTATAAAAATAATAACAATAATTATAATAACGTAAATACTGTGCAGTGATGGCTAATCTTCAAGGTAATGATTATTTAGACTCGTCAACTGATGATGAAATAGAAGAAATGGCTAACGAATTTTTAAACCATGCTAGAACTAGAGAGCCCCCGTCTGGGCCCGGGGTAGAAATGGCCCAGAGCATGGCTCTGCTAATCGTAAAAGGCGATTCAAGAGAAAAGTCCAGCTCGCAAACATCAGCTAGTAAGATCGGAGTATCTTACTCCCCGAAACTAGAGGCGAGCTCTGACAATCGTCGTCCGGGACCTTGCCTCCTTCCCTTGACGATCCCCCGGCGACGATGACAATGACACAACGAACGATGACAAAGACGATGACGACCGCGACGTGAGAAACCCCCCTTCCTCCCCTTACCCGTGGCTGGTTCTGACCAGCATGGGCCCATCCTCCCCACCCCCCTTAGGCTAGAGTGGTGCATTATGACCTAACGGTTGACGCGTCCTTAATCCAAATAAACCAAAAGAAGAGATAGAGATGTTCGGCAACGTCCTGATCATTTTGCAATGTGGGATGACAAGGACTTCTTCATGCGATTTAGGTTAAGAAAACCCACAGTTCAAATATTGCTTGACAAAACTGGGCATCATTTAGCAACTCCTACTGCAAGGTGACTGATGAATAGACTAGTCAAAAACATTATTCTTGATTAGGCCTAGCCTACACGTTCAAAACACTGTTTTATTTTTCTGCCCTATTTACCATGTCATAGATTGACCAAGATTCATGAATGAACAGTCTGTGAAGTAGGTAGGCCTAGGCCACCATACCCACTGTAGGGGCTACCTAAAAAAGTAATGTTTACATTTGCTTGCAAACATTTAACCAATTATTACAACCCTAGAACTACTAGGCCTAGGCCTACACTACAAAAGTTAACTTGTCCTAGTTAGGGTTGCCATTTGTCCCGGTTTATTTTATTTTATATTTATATTTTCAATACCTGACATGATGTTTAAAGGTCTACACAATTCAATCACAAAATGAAAGAAAATACCTTCCTTGCAAATATGGCAAACGCAATATCAGTTTGTCTTTAGTCCTTTGCATAACACTCCAAAAAGGCATGACCGGTATAAAATTTGGGACAAAGGATGACATATATCAAATGAAAGCTTACGACGAGCACTTTTCAAAAAACCATGATATACCTCTGGCAAATCCAGCTTTCTATGTCAAAACCGAGGTCAAAGGTCAAATTTGTAATATTTTAATTAATTTTTATGAAGTAACAAAAATGTTTGAACTCAATAGCATTTTAGGAAATAAATTTACAAATTTATTAAAAAAAAATAAACA
>JAMZAV010006210.1:0-38221 GCA_024449915.1 Sweltsa coloradensis
ATATATAGTATATGAAAGTTAGCCTGGCCCTTACTCGCGATTAGACATTTATAAATTAATTCGCATTGAATAATAAATTCGTAGAGCCGACGATAGATGAGTTTCCCACTGACAGAGCGCCCGCGAATCTCAGGCTACATTCGACAATTGCGCGGCTTTGCCACGTAAGCGCTTCACTCGATCTCACTAGCGCGCTCAGTGGCCAAACACGGTGCCCATTGCTAAATTGCCTACACTAATTTTATAAATGTGTTCTTTCTAATTGAAGTTCAAAGAACAATATTATTTTAGGCCCTAGAAGCCTTTAAAGTAAGGGTTAGCCTTGTAGGGCTAGCTAGGCCTAGCCCAGCCGCAGTTCAGCCCACATCATTGTGCATTGAATTAATGCTCTAAGTTGCTGTGGGCCATTACACAATAAGTAGGGTTAAGGCAGTCATAACTATGTTTAAATAATTTTTTAAAATTTCACATTGTATTTCAATTGCGCTTTACCTGCAAATTGTATTAAAACACATATTGGGAACACTAATTTCTTCAAATAATACAGAAAGTAAAAAACTATAGGTCAGTCACCTCCCCTACATTACAAAATTTGAGTCGTTCACGGAATGACAATTTAAGCTAAACAACTTGTTGCCTAAAAGTAACGTAAAAATCGGTAAGTCTTTATTATTATATTACATTTATTATATTTATTATTATAATTTATATTTATTTACGATAAGTCGAATTGTAGTAAATAAATAATATCGATTTCGAGCCGAGGTCGAACGCGTTTCCGCGACTTATCGATATTAAACCAAAGAAGAAGTAGTAGAAGGAGGTCTTTATCAGAGTTCTTTCGAGACATGCGCAGTGTGGTGCGCACAGGGACGGCGCTAAAGAAAGATCACAGAGTCCAGTTCGCATTACCAATCAGCTGTTCACTGTCGTCGTGAAAACTGCTGAAGAGAGCGTCATAATATGGAATATTACGCCTGCCGCGACCGACTTTTTGCTACAAGTTAACTTACTTGGCTGCCTAAAAAGGAACTAAGACGTAGACGTTCCTCATTAAAAAAAAGGAACCGAGACGTTCCTCAAAAGGAACTTAGGCTAGTTCCTTTCATGTTCCTTATACCATCACTGATTTAGATAATAATAAATGTTATAAAGAGTTAATTTATCATCACTTTTATTTATTAAAGTGAGTCCCACTCCCAGGCCATCCGACGAGGGTGGCGCCATTTTCGAAAACACAAGATATTTTTAATACTGCGGTTTATGATATCAGGTATTGGAATTCGTCGGGATTACCACGGCGAAAGGAACTTATAAAGGAACGTAACAGTATATTCGTTCCAAGTTCCCACGAAATAGTAACTTTGATGTTACAAGTTTCTGATCTAAGAAAAAGGAACGCGTTTCCACAAAAGTTCCTGAAAAAGGAACGCGTTCCTCCACAAGACAGGAAATGATGGACAATCTATGGTTGTGAAATGCCCTGGCTTAAAACTGAATTGATTTGATTTGATTGGATATTGCTTAACGTCTCATATTTATGCAACTAGGCTAATGAAGATTTGAATATCAATCTCTTGTTCAGATAGTAACCTCTTCCACCTAAACGCTTCTGTGCACTCCCATAACACGAGAGACAACCTTCACATACACAGGCCCTCCCACAACCTGCGCCTCTTTGCACAAGGCCCTGAATATCTAGCTTCCACCCAATACAATAAGCTCCCTGACCACATCAAAACCTCTCCCACCCTGCCTTCCTTCAAACATAAGTTGAGCTCATATCTTATAGCAAACAGCTTTTTTACTCCGTCAATGACTACCTCTCCATGTAATATTTGCAGTTAATTCATTTTATCATTAAAATGTTTACAAATTATCTAGAGTTAAACCTTAAACAAGCACTTGAATTGTTTAAATTTTCTTCTTTTTTCAAATATTCCCTTAGCCAAAATGATGTGATTCCTTAGATTGTGCATGTATATTAGACATGTTCTATGTAGGCCCTACATCAGTGATTCCCAACCGGTGTGCCGCGGATGTGTACGTAGTGCGCCGCGAAATATTAGCCAAATCGTATAGGAATTTAACCCTGTCCTGCAAAGAAGTGAATGTCTTGGACAAGGCTCAAATTGCTAGCTTTAAAGTTGCAGAACTTGTTGTGGAATGCATGAAACCCCACACGATTGCAGAGATCTTGATTTTACCGGCGATGAAAAGAGAATTCAGAAAAATTTTTTTTGTCGGATTCAAGAAAACACAAGGGGGTGAGGATTGTTTGAATGTTTTTCCCAAAAAAATATTTGGGGGAAAAAACATGAAGGAGGGGTCGTTTTGTATTCGATTTGTACTGACGGTGCACCCTCAATAAAGGGAAAAAGGGAAAGGCTTCGTTTCGTTGCGCGGGGGGGCGAAATTTCGCAACCCAAAGTTCATCCAACACTTTTTTTTTGCATCGAAAAGCATTGTTTCGAAGACCAGGGGGATAAACTAAAATCAGTTCTAGATCAAGTTGTAAAAAGGTTAACTATTTCTAGGGGAAGGCCATTTTAAATCCTTTATTTTCCAAATTGTGTGAATTGATTGGGGGGGGGGGGGGGGGCACCAAAAATACAGGGGCCCCCGCCGAATTGTTCCTTTACTTAATGTGCCTTGGGCTGAAAAAAAGGTTTGGGGAAAACCACTCCCCCACATCTTTGTTTTTTTTTTCTTTTTGCCATCAACCAACACTATCATTAAATTATTGCTTTTTATATCAAACTTTTCTTTTTTCTTTATGATACTTTTATTTTGCATTACTCTATTAACAAACACTGTATAAAACTGGGAAAAAGTTTAAAGTCCCGTCGGTTGTTGACGAGCACCGGTACGGCAACACGACCCGGAGTAACATTCCCATATTTTACATACCAATAAGTTTTAAAAGGGTTTTGACCGTTTAGTAAAATTTGTAAAATGGGAGAGAAGGAAAAAATCCAAACCCCCTCTAAGGACCTTGACATCTTAATTTTTTGGAAAAAAACTTTTTTTAAATTTTGATTACTTCTAGGGGGCAGTGCATAGTGACCAAATTTCTCGTCATTTTTCGTTCCCATGGTAATTTACTTTTTTTAAAAATGAAATTTTCTATCTACACTATTATCGGACAAAAAAAAATTTGGGCATATCTGACGGAGGGACATTCTAAAGTTTTGGTACCTCGTTTTTGTCCCCGTTCATTTAAAAAAAAACCTTAGTTTAACTTTAATTAATTTTATAACTTTTAAACGATTTTGCCACAAACTAAGGACATTAATCCAATCAAAGCTTGCGGAGGGCCCAAATTTCAACCGACCCGAACCTCGTTTGCCCGCTATCATGAGCCAAAAAAGCTGCGCGACTTTCCGTTCCCATGGTAAGGGTACTTTGTTAAAATTTTTTTTCCATCACATACTTAGGGATCAAAATAAAATTAACATATTCTGCCCGGACGGACATTCTAAAGAATTTAGCCTACCCCAGATTTTGTCCCCGTTTAGTTTGAAAAAAAAACTTTTGATTAATTTTAAAATGAAACTTTTTAATTTTTGAACGATTTTCCCACAAAAACTATACGCAACCCGCATAGTTGGCTGTACATGTGTGCAAAATTTCAGGTGCGCCCTGTATCAAAAGCAGTAACAAAAAAAAAACGACATTCACCAAAGAGTCAAGTGGAGACACTCGCTAAATCATTATTTTTATCATACTTTTAGTTTTTTTATTTTAAAAATAGCGGGCGCCACTGACAAAAAAAAAAAAATCTGTTGGAGGACTTTAAAAAATCCGAAAAAATCCTTTGAAAAGTCTAAAAAAGAAAATTTCATTGATCAAACTATGAAAATGGCAAAATTTTATTTTTGTATTTGTTCCATCAAACCAAAAATTTCTAGGGCCTAGGCCTATGCACAGACAGAATAAATACCCCAGAAACCCCCGTGGTTGTTTTAATTAAGATTGCATAAAAATTTAAAATGTTACTTATTTACAGAAAAATCTTTTTTTAAATTAAAACCTGGTTAAAAAATTCTTAGGCCTGGGCCTGGGCTAGGCCCAAGGAATGTTGCATACAATTTTGCCCTAGGCCCATGTGTTGTGTTTATTAATAAATTGCAGCCTTGCGAACTTTTTTAAAAACTTTTTAAATCATATACCAATTCTATTTTCACGTTCATGACACATAATCCAAACTTTTAAACAAAAACAAAGAAAAAAATTTTGTAGGCTCCAATCTTCATGTTTGTTCATGCTCCACCCCTCCCAAAACAACAAGCATTTCCCTACAAATGTTAGGACCGGGGCTCCCCCCTTTGCTCCGGGGGGGAGCAATCCCCCGCCTTAAATTTTTACAACAAAATTTTCCCCCGCGCAGATTAAAATATACAAAAATAAGCAAAAAAAACAAATTTAACAAAATCCGAAATAAGACAAAAACCCGTTTATCCTTTTGCACCTAAATATCCTAAAAACGGAAAAATCCGTTAAAACGGCCCCCCGAAAAGAATTTTCCTTTCTCACTGACTAGCTTAAGGGGATAAAAAAATCTATCTATCCGAAGACAGAACCAAGGCACCCGTGGTATTTTTTAATTTTTTCGTTATATCCGCGTCGTACTGAGAAGGGCCTAATAAAATTTTCAAAATGGGGTTTACATGACAAAATTCGAGGTAGATTACCGAGGAACCAAAGTAAATTAAGAAGGGAAAAGGGGAGGAAAAAAATAGTAAAGAAAGGTTTTAGGCCTACGGGTAACTAAAGCAAGATGTAAATTTCCCAAAAGAGAATTTTTTTTAAAGTACAAAGAGGGAGGGGGAAAAAGGGGGGTGGAAAGGACAACCAAATAAAACAGGGGGGAAAGGGGAAAATGTGGGGGAAGAGACGATTTTATAAAAACTGGGAGGACAGGGAACTTCACCCCCTAGGGGGGGACGAGCCGACCGGCTAGCAAGACTGCAAATCTATAGTTTAGTTACTGAGCCCCCACCCGTGTCAAACCCCGAGTTCGTCATAAGGCCTAGCTAGATCAACGACGGGCTTCACTCCCTAGGGTGGGACGAGCCCAGCCTGGTTTGCGGGCACTGCAAATCTATAGCGCAGTTACCGGGGCCCTACTCGTGTCACAACCCCGAGTTGTCAAAGGCCTAGCTAGGGCTGACGCGAGCTTTCACTCTCCAGGGGGGCCCGGGCCGAGCCTGGTTTTCAACACTGCAAGTCATACTCATTATGGTTCCCACTGTGTAGGAAAAAAAAAAACAGTTGCATAAGGGCCCAGCTAGATCTGACGACGAGTTCACTGTCCCAGGGTGGGGGCGACCGAGCCTGGGTTTGCAAGCACGCAAGTCTTAGCTCAGTTTCCCCGGGGTCCCTACTATGTCGGAACCCCTGTTCGATTATAAGCCCCATTTTGATCTGACGACGAGCTTCATTCGTCCTAGGGGGGGACAAGCCGAGCCTGGTTAGCAGGGACTGCAAGTTATAGCTCAGTTTCCGGTGTCCTATATGTTGGGGAACCCTGAGTTCGATCTAAAAGGGCCCAGTAGATCTGAACGAGCTCATCGTCCAGAGGGGGACGAGCCGAGCCCGGTTAGCAAGCACTGCAATCCATAGCCAGTTAGGTGCCCTACTTGTGTAGGAACCAATGTTTGATCATAAGGCCCAGCTAGATCGACGACGAGCTTTCAGGTCCTAGGGTGGGGCAGCGAGCCTGGTTGCAACCCCTGCAATCTATAGCTCGTTTTCCGGTCCCTACCATGTCGGAACTGGTGTTTGATCATAAGGCCTAGCTAATCGACGACGCGTCCCAGGGTGGGGCAAAACCGAGCCTGGTTGAAGCACTGAAGTTATAGCTCAGTTACCGGTGCCTACCAGTGGGAACTGGTGTTTATCATAAGGCCCACTAGATCTGACGACGACTTCCTCGTCTGGGGGACGAGCCGAGCCCGGTTTGCAAGCACTGCAAAATCTATGCTCGTTTCCGGGCCCCCATTTTCACAACCGTAGTTTGTCAGAAGGCCTAATCTTTTAACCCTTGCCCTCCAACTATATTCCCGTGTATTCGAACCAATTTTATTGTCAAAAGGTTTCTACAGTAGGCCTACGTACAACTTTTTGTTCACAGTGTTTTATGAAGCAAACCCCTCCTCATACAAACTCTAAAATTGAATTCACTCCCGTATGCACAATTCAAACTGGATCAGGTCCAACGGGACACGATAAAATTGTTTTAAAATTACTTTTATTCATTTAGAATCGTTCTAAACAGGGTTCACCAACAAACAAAGGACCAAAAAGTTCAAAAAAAACGGGAAAACAACTACCGCTGCTCGAACGCTGCTCGTTTCCGGGTGGGCGGCTTCAGTTACCCGGGGTCGTACGGCAGCGGAAAGAAAATACTTTTTAGAGCATTTTTCCCTTTTAATGGAGGGGTTTTTTGAGACATGTTTTATAGACTTAGGTTTTTACTTTTTTGGTTTTTTGCCTGGGTTCACAAAATTTTTTGTAAAAATACTATAAAATGCTAATTTTTCTAAAAAAAATTTTTGAAAAAAAATTATATGCTATAAATTAAATGGTAGCCTACATAGGCCTAACTATTTAAAAATTTAAAAGCTCTTTTTGGGATCGCTAAATTTTAGTTTTTACTTTCAATATTAAGATTCTATTTAAGGCCCACAAACTTTGGTGCCTGCTCAAAAAGGTTCCTGGGTGTTATGGAAAAAGTTTATACTGAAATCAATCACACAAGTGATCGGGGGCGAACTCTAGTCTTGCGGAGGCCGGAGAAGACAGCGAGACCCTTTGGGGGCCCGGGGTACTATGGGAGCTGGAAAAAAAAAATGGGGTTAAACAACGTTTTAGCATAGGCTACTATCATGTTTTCAAAAGGCTTTGAGCAATGTTACACCTTTAAAAAACCTAAATTCGTACATAAGGTTCCCCCTTTGGGTAATTTTAATATTATCTTAGGCCCTAGGCCTATTATCTAAAAAAAATAAAAAAACAATTCACTTTCAATGAAACAAGGTAAAGAGACGAAAATCAACTCACCACAAGTGATTTGGGACGAACTCTATCTTTCGGAGGCCGGAGAAGCAGCGAGACCTCTTGGGGGCGGTGCTAATAGGAGCTGGAAAGAAGAAAATTAAATTTAACAAAGTTTTTGCATAGGCTACTATCTTTTACACTGGACTTTGAGCCATATTACCTTTACACATTAAAAAAACCTCAAAATTCATAAGTTTCCCCATTAAGGTAATTTTTAAATGATCTCCTTTTTTTAGATGGAAGATAGACAAAGGGATAAAATCCCAAATTATATGAAAAGATCATTTTAAACAGAGAACATCCATGAGTTTATATGTGATTTGGTATCGTAGACTGGGCAAACATTACAAATTCCAAAAGATCAGGTTATAAAAAATTAATTCTTCCTGAACATTATCTCTCACTCTTTTTAAAACATTTCCCCAAAAAATCATGTCGCCCAAAAGACCTACCACATTTTTTAAAAGGGTGGATTACGGAAAGAAATTAAAAATGCATGTCGTTTTTAAAAGAGATTTTTATGTACAAAGCAAAACAGATACCAGTGATGAGTTAAAAGTTTTCTTCAACACATTCAGAAGGGTTATCTAAACTTATAAAAAAAGGAAAACACGATTTTAATTTCCCTTTAATAGAAAACTCAGAAACAGGGTTAAAACAAAAATGGAATTTTGGTTTTAATATCTGACAGGGAAACAAGGGAAAGGTAACAGTTTTAGTATAAATGAAAACAAATTTGGAAATGAAGGAATAACTGATAAACATGTGATTTCAGAACAGTTCAATCAGTACTACACTTCAATTGCAGGTGATCTAATAGATCAAAAAACCAATACCAATGAAGAATGTATGATCAATCTACAAAAGGTTACTGATAATAACATCCCAGACTTTGTATTGAGTCTGACTAGTCCTGCTGAAGTAATAGATATAATAAATAACTTAAAATCAAAACATTCAGCGGGTGGGATGGTGTCTCTAATGTTATTTTAAAATATAGTAGCCATTTTGTTGCGGAACCATTGGCGCATATATGTAATTGCTCCTTCACAGAGGGAATTTTCCGGAACGGCTTAAATACTCGGTGGTTAAGCCTTTATTTAAAAAAGGGGAAAAGACTGAGATTTCAAATTATAGGCCAGTTGCATTGCTGCCGACATTGTCAAAGGTGTTCGAAAAATTATTTCTTAGCAGACTCCATGTGTTCCTCAATGACAATAATATACTATGCGAGAATCAAAATGGGTTCAGAGAGGGACACTCTACCATGACGGCAGCATTCCAACTAATACATGAGATCAATAACGCCTTAGATAAGAAACTAGTGGTTGGATCTATTATGTGCGATCTGTCTAAAGCATTCGATACACTTCACCATTCTATCCTTATTGATAAATTAAAACATTACGGACTAAGGGGTAACAGCAGGTTCATGGGTCAGATCCTATCTTACTGACGAGAAAGCAACGCGTAGACATTAACAGCAATGGTGTTGAGTGTTCATCAGGTTGGAAACAGGTTAATAGTGGGGTTCCGCAGGGTTCTAATATTGGTCCAGTTTTCTTTAGCCTTTATATCAACGATTTACCACCTTATTTAGCGCGTCTATGCAAAGCAATTCTTTTCGCAGATGATACTACCGTGATAATTACGGCACAGAGCATAGACGAGTTAATTTACAAATTGGGAGTTATTCTTAGAGAATTAGAAGCATGGTTCAAGGCTAACAAATTGAAGCTAAACTGTTCAACAAACCCAAATAATTACCTACCAAGTTAAGGGTCAACATCACATTTAACAGTAGAGCATAACAACTTATCAATTGATATAGTGGAGGTAGCCAAATTCCTAGGCCTTAAACTGGATTTAAAACTAAAGTGGTCATCTCATATTGAAGACCTGGGCAAGAGACTAAGCTCTTCTTGTTTTACAATGAAAGCCCTTTGTCCACCCAATGTAATTTGGATACAAGGAAAAAAGTTTTTCATGCCAACACTCAGTCTCTGATAAACTATGGGATATTGTTTTGGGGGAACTCAACGAGTGTAAGTAAGATTTTTGCCTTCAGAAGAGAGCATTGCGGTATATGCTCCATTTAGGCTCTAGAGAATCATGCAGACAGGCTTTTAAGAATGCAAATATATTAACTGTAGCTTGTCTTTATCTGCTTGAGGTTATCATGTTTGTAAATAAATTTCTAACTTATTTCAATTGAATGCAAATGTCCATAATATAAACACGAGAGGGAAGGGAAAATTGTACCAGACTAGCCATAGATTGAAGCTGCTGGATAATGATCCCGTGAACATGGGAATTAAAGTATATAACAAATTGCCTGAAGAATTACGGAATGTTGGTGTTACAAGCTCTAGGAAGGAGTTTAAGGCTAGGATTAAATCATTCCTTTTGGAAACACAGCTTTTATTCAGTAAGTGAATATTTTGAGACTTGTATTGTATAGGACTAGCTTAAGCTAACTATAGTATCAGTACATATGTTGTGTGAACCCAAATATCTTAGTTTTAATTTTAATTTTAATCTAATGACTGATATATTGTATCTACATTGAAACTATTTTAATTGACCAATTGCACTCTTTTATCGAATTGAACTTTGTTAACATTGTAAAACTGTGTATGTTGTTGTTTATGTTGTGTTTTCTTAACAATTGTACAGATCTTTGACAACTTCAAATACTCGCATGTCTATATGACATGCATATGAGTGAACACTGTAGAAGGCTTACTTAAATAAATAAAATAAATAAATCTTTAGGCCCTACTGCTCTAAAAAGCCAGTTCACTATACAATGGAACAAGTTTACTACTGAAATCAACTCACCACAAGTGATCGGCATGGACTCTAGTCTTGCGGAGGCCCGAGAAGAAAGCGAGACACTCTTGGGGGCGGTGCTACGTACTGCAGCTGGAAAGAAGAAAATTGAAATTAAACAATGCTTTAGCATAGGTCTGCTATAATGTTACAGTGGAGATTGAGATGTTACACCTTAAAAAAACTCATAATTCATATGGTTCCCCATTAAGGTAATTTTAATATTATCTTTAGGCCCTATTGCTCTAAAAAGCAGTTCACTATACAATGGAACAAGTTTACTACTGAAATCAACTCACCACAAGTGATCGACACGGACTTTAGTCTTGGGGAGGCCGGAGAAGACAGCGAGACACTCTTGGGGGCGGTGCTACGTACGGCAGCTGGAAAGAAGAAAATTTAAATTAAACAACTTCTAAGCGTAGCCTACTTTCAAATTACAGGCAAAAGTATTTTGGGTAGGCTGTGTTAAACTGACGTTCACAAGAAAGGTATAACTATTAATAATTGTTAAAACTACAATACTGAATGTTAGCGAATAGCTATCTTTAGTTCTGAGCCAACTTGAGAAACATGTTTTTTCTAAAATCCCATTGAAATTAGCAAGACTGACTGAAGATTGGTGAAAGTGATTTTGTTGGGTTACGTCTACCCAAAAGGGCCTTTACAGTTACCAAACTTGCGGAAGTTTGCTTTTTTTAAAATAACTCAAGTTCCGTGCAAACTAAAAGCAGGGGCCTACCTACCTAGGTAGCCTACGCTAACACTTTTTGAAGTTAACAATAAAAAAAACTCTTAAGTTCACTTACAGCAAAGTTTTAATTGCTAATTTTTTATCCAAGTAAAAAAATAAAGGGCAACACTTATTAAAATGTCCACCAAGTGTATTTGAAACAACAAAAGAAGCCTAGGTGTAGGTACGGTAATAAAAACTGTGGGGAAAAAAAAAGGTCAGAATTCCAAGAAGTTTCATTTGAAAAAATTAATAATACAAATAAAAATAAATAAATGATATAAAAATAAGAGATAAATAAAACACGAATTGCGTTTTTTTGCTTAGGTTTGTTCAAGTGTTCATTTAATTTAAAAATATTATGAAGTATTAATTTAAAAGTTCTTCCCTAATTATGAGTATCAAAAAGGAATGTGAAAGAATTCACTCACCATAAAATGGATCGCTGGTACCCGCTGAGTAGAAGTCTCGAGGTCTCGGAGCGGATCTCGGAGACGTTCCACTCAAACGTTCGATCTTGGGAGAGAGCAGCAGGTCCGGTTTGCTGCGTAGCGCTGCACACCACCAGGAGATAGAAAGACAACAAAGTGTTACACTATTATCATAGGAGGTGCAACATTATCTGAATCTAATAACAACCGTAGACATTATTCCTAGCTATGGTGAGTTGACCGATAAAAGCTTCTGTTAGCAAACTTTGCAACTATAACGTGACGGCGGCTCGCTCGATCACTAAACTACATCCCTAAATAATATGCTATGTTTAGAGCTATGAAAAAATAGCATTTATATTCTGAAAATTTAGCTTTAAATTTTTTCCCAAAATTTTAGCTTTTTGTAGCATTGATTTTCTTCTTTCCACCCAAAACCCCAAAATGTGGGGAGTTCTTGTATTTTAATGGCGAATAAATTTCAAATTATGGTTTATAGAAACATTTCAATTTCAATGTAGGCCTAGTCACTTTAAACTTTTAGAATACAATGCTATTGGTATCTAGGTAAACCTTGGTATCTAGGTAAACCTTGTTTTCAGTAAATTTAGCATTTTGTAGTGTTTTTAAAAATTTATACTCACTGATTTAGCATCAATAACCTAAAACGCTAAATTTTTTCATGCCTCTAGCTATGTTCTGTACAGTGGAGTAGAAATGAATTCAAAGGCCTGGGTGCGGGGCTGCTCGATGGGTACTGCAGGGGCTCCCAAGGCCCGGGCACAACTGCACCCCCTATTCCTGTACCATACACTGAAAGGCCAAGTTGGAATAATTCACTCACCCAAAGCACTTTGGATTCCGACAACTCTCGTAACGCTGGCATGTCGGCGTAGAAGTCTTGAGCCGAACCAATCTCGTCGACGCCGACTGGAGAGAAGTTCGGAGTGACCCGAGAGAGACGACCTTCCTTCATTGAGCCACGAGGGACGCTAGGGGCTGGGGCGGGGTTGGGGACGTAAACAATTAGACCATGAAATCATGAATTAAAAGAGGGGGGGGGGGGGGGGCAGTGGACAACTTTGGAAAAATCCAAATGTTACGAATTTAAAATTCAACAACACAACCGTGTCTTGGTTTGGTAGGCCTACTATAGTAATGATTAATCTGCATTACAGCATGCTACAACATGACATCTCGTACGTCAATGCAAGATTCAAGACATAAGTAAAATCTAGCTGATCCTCTAGCCTTTTGCTAGTAATTGAACCCAAAACCTTCTGCAATGAAAAGCGGAACTAGCCCTGTAAGAAACAATTAGTATAAGGCCCAAGCATAATATAAAATAAGATTGCGGGATTTTGTTTTCTGTAAAAAATAAGCCTATATAAGACTAAGATGGGCCAAATTATATAGGCCTATAGATAGGTATACCAAAAAGGAAATGATTTATCTCGTTATATTTTAAAGTAAAATACCAAAGTTATAATAGCTTGTAATAATCTCACCTCACCTAGTCGCCTATCAACGTGTTGTGACATTACCGCCGAACAGCTGATGACCTTGCCAGATGTCAGACATGATGTTGTGACGTCAAGTGGCAAACAGCTGACGAGTGATGACATAGGCAAGGCGGGGTGGTGACAGCCACCATGCAGGGAATGAGACATCCCATGCAGGCTGTAGAGTGGCCACAACATTCCTGGAAGATAAGATAAGACTCTTATGAACAGGAACAGGACTTATCCTAGCCTAACCTAGTAAATGTAACGAGGACTATCGACATGGAAACCCTTCCCTTAGAATAAGACCAGAGTTTTAATCTCATTTACAATGATTTACAGACACATGTCTGCCCTGCCGCTGAGAAGAATGGGGCGTGCCTCAAGGCCAATGTGTGGAGTCGATCTAGGTGATGATGAATCCCACGGAAACAGAGCAACAATATCGAAGGAAAACGGCAAATGAAAATGCATCTATAGAGTAGGGTGAATGATGTAGAATCACGCAACTACAGAGACAAACAGTGCCAGCTACATAAGAAGTAGGGCATAGGCTTAATTAAGTCGGGGCCTAAATGAAGTGTGGGACGCGAATTTAGCCGCGATTTTATGGAAATAAAGAGTGGAAAATGCAATAATATTGAAGAAAACGGCAGGGAAATGAAAACTCATTGTGTAGGACTGATGTGAAAGACGTTGGAATGCATGTTGAATGCATGCAATTTAACAGACACTATGCCTAGTCATTCCAAGTAAAATGGAGCTATGAATGAAGCTAATTCAAAATGAATAATTAAATCAACTAAGCTTTAATGAAAATACAGTAGAAAAAGGCAAAAATATTAAAGAAAAGTAGCAAAGAAATGATAACTTGTGAGGGGTCCATAGCGTTGGGATCGGTTAGCACCTGCCTGGCCCGGCGACCTCTGTGGGGAAGTTGTTGCTCGACTTCGGACCAATGGCCGCCACTTCGTTCCAAAAAGAAGGGTTACCTAGAGGGGCCAAGGTAGAGGGAACGAAGAAGTTTTACAACGACAAAACCTCAGATAACTGAATCAAGTTGATTTATTTTAGCAAGTACCAGCGAGCGACAATACAAACAATAGTCTAAACTCGTTCTGTTGGTTGCTAAATATTCAGAACAAAAGAAAGATAGGCGCTCATAATGCGCAAACCTCGGATGTGTCTCCTATCGCAAGGTAGACTGAACAAGAACCATTGGTCTAGGTAGGATTGTACACAAGAATTAACAATGACCTTAAGACTAGACAAGCTTGTACCGGTTCTCAATAATTAACATTATTATATTGACAAGTCTGGAACGAATATATCACAAATATTATTAACAATTTGGATAACTAGGAAAATGCCTAAGTCATTGTTAGACAAGTGAGTGAGCCATGTGTTGAGTTCCCGGTATCATTCCCTTTCCTCACCCTACATAAGGTTGGATCCAGCATAGGTCTTCCCTCCCTAGGCTAGAGTGGTGCATTATGACCTTACAGTTGACACGCCCTTATAGATAAGACTTCCCCCCCGGGGAATACCCGGGGTTTCCCGGGTACTCAACACATGACTCGCTCACTCGTCTTACAACAACTTCGGCGTTTTCCTAGTCTATAGTCGGTTAAGGCACCTTTATACCCGGAATGTGGGAGACCCAGGTTCAAACAACGATGTGGATAGTTTTTTTAATTTCTGGATTATTTTATTAATTTAGCTGGAAAATTAAAGAACGTGTTTGAAAAGCACAGTGTACAGTGGGAAACATAGCCAGTACAAAATACAAGTAGGCCTAAAGATTGCAAGGTTTCTCATCTAGTTAATATTTGGGTAACCTTGAGAGTGCAAGATTCGATACACATCGGTTACCTTCTGCCATTCAAAAAATTATTATTTTCATGAAAAAAAGCATTGTCGTTAAATTAAATCCTACACATGTCATTGCAGCTTATTTCCGCCTATTTTTCGGCCGTAGGTCTATGGCATTGAACAAACAAACATTCTCAGCGAGTGCCGTTCCGCTAGACCTGCGTCGATACGACTTCGTTCGCTACGCTCACTCGTCTAATTATGAACAATTCCGCATCATTGTTAAAAATGAATAAGTAATAACTTCCCAAAAGGCCTTACCTAACATCACTGGTCGATACATGAACGTTCCACAGCGGTGCTAACCCCGAAAATGTGTAAAGAGTGTGAAAAACATGGAACACTACAAAGTTCAGGTAAACCAGCGTTAAACATAGTCAAAGTTACAAAAGGAGTGTTTTTTAAGTTTTATGTTGAATGTTTCACCTGGACTGAATCCACAAATAAATCAAAGTTAACCAATTATTAACCTAATACGTCAATATGTGCGCAATACGTATGTATTCCTAGGTCTAGGCAGACTAGTCTGTGTTGTCCCGTGTCCAGAGTACAGATTGATTGGATATTGCTTAACGTCTCATATTTAAATGCACTTTGGCTAATCGAGACGATGAGTGGTGATACATGAGGATGAAGTATGAACAGAAGGGAGGAGGGGAAACCCGGTACTGGCATGTAGCCTACTCCTTTCGAAAAGTACCAAGGGGACCAAGGGCTTAACGTCCCATTCGAAAGGACGGTGTAACTTTGACAGTCATATAGGTTCCTCCACTAACCCGGACTGCCGAGCAGACGTCGAGGAGAACGAAGCCGTTACACTAGCTTTCGAACCCTCCATCTGCCAGGGTTCCCACTTTTTTTTTAGAATCAATTTCCCTGACTTTTCCAGGTTTTCCAGGTTTAGTTTTGCTTAATTCCAGGTGTGATACACGCCCCAAAATAGCTTGCCGGGAACGCAGCACCCCCTCGATACGCTCTAAAATTTATTTCCCCGTACTTCATCAGTGGCGGAACTTTGTTTCATAGGCTCGCCTGCAAAATTTCTATGGGGGATCCCCTAACAGATACACACATACATAGGCTCAGCGTTGAATTCAGGTTTTTCATCCCGGGTGGGCTATATAATACCCCGGGGGAATTATATAGGGACCAAAGTACGGGGGGGTTTGGGGGCCACCCCCAACAATAGCGCCGCAGACCAAATTTGGAAAATCAGTTTTAAAGTGAATTTGGTGCGTTTTAGAAAAAGTTGTGGGTTGAATGCAATAGCAAAAAAATGTAGTTTTTGTGTTTTTGGACGCTTCCTAAATATCCCCTAGATTTCAACCTTTCAAACCGCTAGATTCCTAAAACGGTTATTTTAGCAACGAAAACAAAAGATTGTTTTTTTTTAATTTTTCCGACTTTGGAGTCGGGAAAACATTTTTATAAATTCGGTGAAAATATAATGGTTTTTGAGTAACCGAATAAGCCTAGATTTTCATAAATTCCCATTTTCCTGACTTTTCCAGGTTTTCCAGGTTTTCCAGGTCGGTGGGAACCCTGTCTGCTCTAACCAGCAGTATACGGAGTTTCAGGAAAGAGCGGTCACCCACTCTACCCATGACCACGCCCAATTCTGCTTAACTTTGGTGTTCCAAGTGGGAACCGGTTAAACGAGCTTGGCTAAACCGCTGGCTCCCAGAGTACAGGGGCGTGATTGACAGTAATAACTACAAATGATAGCCAGTGTTTAAACCAGAATGATACGGAATTGTTCACAAAACCACAATTTGATCTACATCGGCAATAAGTCTTTTGGTCAACTCTGTTTGACTAAAACGGGTCAGCTCTGCGACACAAGGCTAGGCCTATAATATACCGTAATATAGGTAATAATCTCGTTGGGAGCTAAGTACACGGTGTTGACAAACCTCCGATAACACGTTTTTGCACGAAAGTTATTTCTGATCACAAAGACCCAGGAAGGCTAAGCCTGGCGTCGCACAATATGTTAAGATTTCTGGGTGTGAACTGTCTCGGCCACCACGTCACACTGAGACCTTGCTTGACTGGCGTCCAGTACATTAAGTTAAGTTCACGCCAAGTCAGCAAACTATTCCAGTGGTCTCCCTTGAAGACCCGTGTTGGTCATTGTCACCTATACTAGATAAGTATCTTACAGAGTCTTGCTTAAGTAGGCCCCTATTACAAAACACACAGAGAACAGGGTTCAGGTGATTTTGTCACCTAAAATAAAACACGAAATGGTGGCCACCTTAGCCTACAATGACTTGAGTAGGCTACCTACATCACGCGTCACCTATACTATGATAAGTAGGCTACCAATATCTTATAGAGTATAGCTTAGTAGGCCCTTGTTACACAAAACACACAGAGAACAAGGTTCAGGTGATTTCATCACCTAAAATAAAACACAAAATGGTGGCCACCTTAGCCTACAATGACTTGAGTAGGCTACCTACATCACGCGTTGCCTATAGGCACCGAGCGTTCATCCAACTAGCGCCATCCGTGGACGAATCCGGAACAAACTTGACTGAATGATCGTCTTCCTTGCGCACTTTCCTATGCTATTAGCTCACATGTCAGAGTGAATTATTTAGTTTTTACTGTATTGCAGGACTGTAATGGATGTTGACAGTGGCGGCTTGAACCCCTGAAAACCCGCGGGGCCAGCTTTATAGTATTACACCCACCCACACATGGGCGGCCGCAGAAATTTTTGGCGGGGGGGTAAAAGCTGCAAGTTTGTACTTTTGTTGGGCAGGCTCAGGGGGTTTGGGGGGCGGAGCCCCCAACAATAGCGCCGCAGGCGAAAATTTTGAAAATCAGATTTTTAGAATGTGTTTGGTGGATTTTAGAGAAGGAGTAGTGGGCTGAATACAATACCAAAATAATGTAATTTTTGTGCAGATCGATACTCAAAACTAGAAAACCACCGAAAGGAAACCTTCAAAATGTCCCCCCCCCCCATTTGTTTTTGTCCTTTAGTCAAAAGCTTCAGATTCTCAACATTGAGTTGGGCGGTTATTAGCTTTTTTATCCACTGAGGTCATTTGACTTTTCACATCTTTGCTTGTGCAAGCCTTTTATTGTGACGGTCAAAGCTCGCATTACTCCATGGATAATGGATTCTTTTCAAAACTCAAGACGAACTATTGCAGGTAAAAGACACAATGAGCTACTTATCTCGCAGAAAATTGTCAACCATTAAATTCAACAAATGTTCATCAGTAAAGAAATCGACTGTACAAGTTTAATAATAAATCCACACATTAAATGAGGGCAAATTAGCACTTCTGCTTGCTCGGGGCCAGGGGGGCACCCCCTTCTGCGGGCGCCCATGCACCCAATTTTGGTGTCCTAAAACACGTTTTCAGGCGAGCCCTTGGATACGCCGTGGCAAACTAAACATACCCACCGGCAAGGGCGTCCACAAGAATCTTGTACGGGTATGGCGAAATAAAACAATAGCGCCGCAGGCGAAAATTTTTAAATCATGTTTTTAGAGTGCATTGGTGTGCGTTTTAGAAAAAAATGTAGTGGGCTAAAAGCAACATCAAAATAATGTAGTTTTTGTGCAGTGCGAATTGACATAACCAGGATATTAGGCGACGCGTGTACCCTTCTCAATTTTTAATATTGATTTATATTTGTGTGGCTCGTTGGTGTTGTTGTTAGCGTATCTGCTTCCAATGCAGAAGGTCCAGGGTTTGATTCCCGCTGAAGTCAGAAGTTTTTTAACTTCTGATTTGGACTGTAAGTCCATCAGTTCGTGTCTTAGGAGTTTGTAAACGCTGACTTTGGAGCTGTCCTAGAAACGAAGCACATAATACATTCAGAGTTGTTCTGAATCGGCCTTGTTGATTCTGGCGTTGATCCGCGGGTGTTTCGCACTGTCCATACCACTGATTGCTATATTTCCTACTAAAATATCCATCATTGGTTGGTTATCGCTTACTCGTCGATTGCGTCGGGGCATACAGGGTAGGCTTAGTCGCTTTGATTTACTGTCCCCCACTGAAAATCAGTTATATAACTGAGTGGGTAGACTCTAAATACAATTTATTTATTTATTTATTTATTTATTTATTTATTTATAAAGATGCAACGAATATTCTAATTCACAATTAAACAATTTTAGAGAAACATATGCATATACTAATGATATAAATAATAGAGTGGAGTTGATTTACCTGTACATTTATTTTATTTCATCGGAGATAGCAATAGTTGGATATGTCCACATATAGGCCTATATCCAATGTTATTTATATTTTTAGGGGTGTTGTAATTTTCTATTTTTAATGTATTTAAATATTTTAATGAATTGTCTTACCACAGCGCTAATACAAATCAGTGTATTACACTTTTTCCTGTGTCTACGCATTACGCAAGCAATATATAGGTTCATACACAAACATTGGTATGGTTTTCTTGTATGAAATCCCATTACAGTGACACCCTGTTTCGAATTGCCGTGTTTTTCTTTTATCCTCTCTCATATTTTTTTCTCGATAATAACTTTCTTTGCCCCTTCCCCCCCCCCAGGCTACTGGAGCGGCCGCTAACTTACTCCCGTGGGGTGGGCGCTATACTGTCCTGAAAGGTCTCGTCTTTGAGTTCGATTGGGGTTGGGTCTTAATTCATGCATTTCGTTTTTAACAAAAATGTTGGCTCAAGAAGAAACCGAAGAAAATAGGACTATCAAATGTTAAAAGTTTGGCTAGAGATCTTGGAAGCACCTGCCCCCCTGGCCCACCACCACCCCTTGCGGACACCCATACCCACCGGGCGCGTTTGGGAGACCTTGCTCTTTTTTAGTTTATTTGGCACGATCTTTTGAGCGCGCATTTTAAAACCAGCACAATTACATTCCCATATGACACGAGTATTGGCTTGTTTGAGAAGTTTTTCATCATATAGGTACGATACTATTACTTTTATAGCTCATATTTATAATAGCAAACACTCAGAGATAAATTGGTCAACTTACGTCCACACAACGACCGTCCACCCCCCACCCTTCAGCCCCACCCACCCTGAGCTGACCACCCACCCACCTATTTTCCGCGGGGCCATGGCCCCGAATTGTATGGTCGGGCCGCCACTGGATGTTGAGAATGTTTGTAGGATATTCAGGAAGTCCTGTTGCATTGTTGGCTGTTCAAATTGAATCGCCAACACAGAAAAATATGTTATATTTTACAGTTTTCCTGGCAGACCCCATGAGAGGGAATGGCGCGCAGACTGGTCCAAAAGCAGTGAATGGATCTAGATAAAGTTTTTTCTGTAACCCTACATTTATTTACTAATGCAAACAGTGTATATTTATTAGACACAAACCTGAACATTGGCCGATAAGTAATAGCCAATAGTCCTTGGTCCAGCTAGACATATCTGTGGAAGGTCTGAAGTTGTGACTGAGTAGGCCTAATTTCCATCATGACAGTTGGACAGATCATGTGGCAGACAGAACCTAGCAGACGAAGTCGTATTGTTTTCATTTTGGTATTTTGCACATGCTAAAATTTGAAATTGGACTCATCATAAATAGACCCTAATTAACCTAGGCCTAGTCCACATTCACTGAAATTGGGGTAGATTTAGATTTGATATCGCCAGGAAGGCAGCTAGGCTAGGCCCTACCTAGGCGTAGGCCTCTGGCCTAGAAACTTTTTTGTTTGACCTAGGTCTTATCTCTTTGCCTATACCTGTCAGGACAGTCAGTAGCAAAGATGTCAGTTGTGTCTACTAAAAAGCATTTCCCCAGTCACGGATTCGTTTTCTTTACAAGTAAAGGGGCCCCGGGGCCTGGGGGTGCAGTATTTAACCATAGCCTGGGCCTACAGAAGAATCAACCAAAACCTGACAAAAGCTGCTCAAACTGTTCTCAAAAAAACAACCTCAGAGCCTAGGCTAATTGTAGCTGAGGGTTTAATTTTTATGCCCCTGGACTTTTTTAATGTAGGTAACTGGCCCTAATGCACTTAAAATCAATTATTCACGAAACATCGGCTTAGACCTTGCTGCGTGTTGCGGTGAATTCGTGTTGTTGTGAGTGTTTGGGTATTTATTTCCTTTTTATGATATCTTCTTTTGACTTGTTATTACACTGAAATCACGATTCTCTGTCTTTTTTCACGTGTCGGCGGGGTTTTTGTCTCAAAAAGCTCGGGAAAGGGGGGTAGTCAAGTTGTGAATCTTTTGGAATTGCAAAAAAAAAACATCCACTTTTAATCAGATATTAGAAAACTAAAACTATTTTTTGTAATGGGTTTTTTGGCCATATTTTCCAGAAAAAACGTAATAAGAAAGAACGATTTTTTGTTTTCAATACTGCATGAACCTTCTAAAAACCACATTAAAACCCAAATTCGCGTTGTTATAGCCTTACAGCAATGTAAAAATTCTACATGTGATTTCAGTCAACTTGTTCCCCCAGTGGCCGCCCAGAGCGCTGCGTGTTTTTTTTAGTGGCGGCGCTCAGTGGTAATCTGGGTTTCCTATACTATGATAAGTGGTACCAATATTTATAGAGTATAGCTTAGTGCCCTTTTACACAAAACCCCAAAAGAACGGGGTTCAGGGATTTTGTCACCTAAAATAAAACACAAAATGGTGGCCACCTTAGCCTACAATGCTTGATAGGCTCCCTACTCACGCGTCGCCTATACTTTTATAAGTGGGGCTACCAATATCTTATGGTATAGCTAGTAGGCCCTTGTTACAAAAAAACACACAGAAACAGGGTTCAGGTGATTTTGTCACCAAAAAAAAAACAAAAAATGGGGCACCTTAGCCTACAAGACTTGAGTGGCTACCTACATCACGCGTCGCCTATACTATGATAAGTGGCTACCATACTTTAGAGATAGCTTGTGGGCCCCTTTGTTACACAAAACACACAAGAACGGGGTTCAGGTGATTTTGTCCCCTAAATAAAAAAAAAAAATGGTGCCACCTTAGCCTACAATGATTGAGTAGGAACCTACATCCGCGTCCCCTTACTATGATAAGTAGGTCCCAATATTTTATAGGTATAGCTTAGAGGCCTTGTTACACAAAACACACAGAGAAAAAGGGTTTCAGGTGTTTTCATCACCTAAAAAAAACAAAAATGGGGGCCCCCTTAGCCTCAAGATTGGGGGGCTCCCTACCACGCGCGCCTATACTATGATAAGTAGTCACCATTCTTATGATAAGCTTAGTAGGCCCTTGTTACACAAAACACACAGAGAAAAAGGGTTCGGGTGATTCATCCCTAAAATAAAACACAAAAGGGTGGCCCCCTTAGTCTAAATGATTTGAGTACCTATATCACGCACGTTCAAAGCGCTTCGGTTTGAAAGGTCTTGTTGCAGACTGTATTATGGCCTAAGCCTACCCTTGAATTTGCCTAAAAAGCGCTCCCGATAAACTCGCTTTCAAAAGCGGATTTGGGTGAAACCACTGCCTTGGCCTATGTAAATACACTTCAAAGTGAGTGACTTTGAAAAGAAAAGCGCATCTACTCCCAGTCTATTTCCGTGGCAGAGGTAGGCCCAAGTCCTGCCGTCTATAAACTCTGCATTGGCAATCGGTTTGGAAGAAGCACTTCGTAGTGACGTGATTAGGGGGAACCCCAAATCGAATCCATTGAAAACGATTTTTAACAAAGCCGCTTGGCAGGGGAGATAGGTAGGGTATACGTAGGCCTAGGCCTAGTCAAAAACAAATTTAAATTTTTAACATCAAAAAATTTGGTTCAACAGGCAACTATGATATTCAATTAAACATCTAAAGTGGGGTGGGTCCGACCCCAAAAACCCGGCCCTACTGGGCCCGCACTAGGTCGGAAGTTACGGTACGTTAAGGGGGCTGGAGGCCCTACTAGGCCTACATGGATCAAGGTAAGTGGCCTAGGGCCCATTTTTCAGTTTTTAGATTTCAACAATGACATGACGCTCCTACCTTTAGGCCTTCTTCATCCCTGTGAAGACTGCCTTGAAGCACATATGGGTAGCCTAGGCCTAGTAGGCTACCCTAACCCTTTGAAAAGACTCAACGAAAAGTACATGATCAAACTCGTTTTTTTTTTTTTTTTTAAGTTATTTTCAACAGCAAGTAGCCCACTAGTGCAAATTTAAAGAGAAGGGAGGAGGGGAAACCCGGTAGGGCCACCGGGCCCTAGCCTACTCCCACGAAAAAATACCAAGGGGACCCAAAGGCTTTACGTCCCATCCGAAAGGACGCGTAACTTTTGAAGTCATATGGTTCCTCCACTAACCCGGGCTGCCCAGCAGACGGGCCAAGGAGAACGAAGCTGTCACACAAGCTTTCGAACCCTGTCTGCTCTAGCCCGCGTAACGTGTTTTAGGGGAGAGCGGCGACCCACCCAACCCGACCACACCCATTTGTTAAAATTTATGTTCAAGTGGGAACTGGTTTAAAAGACCCTGGGTTAAAGCTGGTTACGTCCACCATGCCGAGCACAAAGGCTGCCCGGGGGGACTGTGTACCTAGGCCTAGCAAATTTTGAATAGGCCTAAAGGGTCCCTAAAAAGGGCTTACAGGGTAGGGGGGGCATTTATGGAAGTTCCCGGTCAAATAGTAAGAAGAATCGGGGTCGGTAGGGTTTTCCCGGGAAAAGGGAAACCGTTAGGGAGTGGAATGGATTTTGCCCTGGGGATGTTGTTGTTTGGGGGGTCTTTGGGGGAATTTAGATCGTTTTTAGGGGAGGGCAGAAATTAGGTCTGGGGGGAGTGAGTGGTTGCCACCGGGCGGAAGGGCCCATTAGTAGGCCTAACCTTAAGAAATGTTATGTTGGGGCCTAGGCCTAGGCACTCAGATTTCTCATCTTCCTAGCTAGATGGACGCCACGAGGTAGGGCCTAGGTTAGCCTAGAACCGCGACTCCTCCAAAAGGTCTCCAGGCCTGGGACACCCACGCCCATAGAAGAACCTAAGATACCTAGGCCAGCGCCCAACAACGCACTTGGCCTAGTAGTAAGACTTGCAATCTACTTCTAATGGCATGACAAGGTCTAGGCCTGAGCAAGATACACACGCAAACAAAAGTTCTAAGTTGAGAGAAAAGTTGTAAAAATGAAAAACTACAATCCAAACGACGTTAGTACAAACAACGCCTACCTAAGTAGACCGTAAATAAACCTAGATGGTTATAAAAGGACTTACCATTGAATGGATAACGAAGTAGGGCTTACTTCCAACCACGAGACAGGTTAGGCCCCTTGCCGGAAAAGCGGCCCTCGGAAAAGCAACGAATTTTCACGACCTGACAGTTGAGACCAAAGATCCTACATTCCAAAGACAAGACAGAGGAAAGGTACGCCGCTTGACAGCAGCTGTTGGCGTGGTGTCAGGTCGAAAGTCGAACATAATCGAATCGTGGAGTCGAGAACAGCTATCTAGGAGGCAGTGGACGGGAAAATATGAAGCGACGCGGGAACACAGGTCCTTGCCCCTATCCACCCTGACATGCACCCTGAGCTTTGAGTTTGACACCCGTACAGGCTTATTAGGCTATGAGTTAATTCTTATGACAATGGGCATCACACTACATGAAGCAGTATATTTTAAACTTTTATTTCTTTTGGACGTACCACAGTTGGAGCTAGATATTAAAATTAAAAAAATACTACATATTACAGTTTCTTAACGTTACTAAATGGGCCCTTTGCCTGTGGAACCACTCACTCCTTCCCTGGGAACGTCATAAGCGCGAACATGAACAATGGAGTTCCGACGAGAGAGTCTGGAGCCAACACAGGGAGAAGAGGGAGAGACACCAGAGGTTCGATGGTTCCAGGCTTCGTGAGGGTCCGAGGTCAGAACTATGGTGTGTAACAAATACAGGCACGGTGTATTAGAGTTAATGAAGCTGACGGTAAGGGTTGCCGTCTCACCTGGGAAGTCAAAGCGCGAACATGAACAAGGAGTTCCGGGGGAGAGCTGGGAGCAACAAGGGAGAAGAGGGAAGACACCAGAGGTCGTGGGTTCCAGGCTTCGTGGGGTCCGAGGGTCAGACTGATGGGTGACAACACGGGACGGGTATTGGAGTTATGAAGCTGAGGTGGAGGGAGTCTCACCTGTAGCGCGAACATGAACAAGGAGTTCCGGGGGAGAGCTGGGAGCAACAAGGGAGAAGAGGAAGACACCAGAGGTCGTGGGTTCGAGTTGTGTCTATATACCAGACGGAGAAGAATATTCACCTGTACTGTTGGAACTGTACAATTGTTGTACCATCAAGGAGGATTCAGTGGGGGTGTCGAACTCAGGATTATCCGGGGAAATGCACAATCTTAGACGAGGACGAGAATAGGATTATTAGGATAATATAGTGATTCCCCAAATTTGAGAATCGCTGTTAAATCGTGATTGTTCCACATTCCCAATTACAAATTTCAATACAATTTCGATCCCGGTCGGTAAAGGGTTGTAGTGTTATTTAGGGTTGTAAGGCTACGCCCCACGTAAGCTTCGGAGCTATCTACAGCCCTTAACCATTACAATAGCTTTAAGATACAACATTCAAGTCATTATTGTTGATGCAAATGCTGCTCAACAATTATTTGGGTTTTACAATAATCATCATCATAACATTCACATTACAAGTTCAAGTTCAAGTTTTTATTCATCCATAGATTCATACAGGATACAATTAATATGGATGTCGTCATGTTGTAGCAAAAAATGTATGAAAAATAGTTAATAGAAATCTTTATTGTCATTTTGCTATTTTACATACCGGTACCTACACAAGCATAATATAATATTAATTAATATATCAATTTATGTTTTTCTATTTTTCTTCCCTCTACAATCTACACTAAAAATAATAATAAATAATCTTTAATATATTTAACAATCCCTACGTATATTAAGATTCAAAGCTGGTTACTTCTCTAGATGAAGCTTTGAACAGATTGTTGCATTGATGCCAAATTTCAAAATAATTTAAGTATTTAAACAGGGATATTTTCGTGAATCCAGCTTATATAGTTTGAAAGCCTGGTAAAGGCCGCGTAATTCTGGGAGTAGCAGGACATCCCGGAAGATTGGTCATGAAAGGGCGTAAAAGCAATGCTGACAATACCGCGGAGGTAGTATTTATTGGAGACCGTGTGAAGAAACACGATCGCCCCACCAGAGTCTCCCCCGCACACACTCGTGCTTTTGTTCACGAAACCAGCGCAGAACTTTCCTTCTGTGAGCAGATGCTGCTGATATCGTTCGATGGAGTCCAAACAAGTATCTGATGACACGTATGGCAGCTCCAAGTACTTCAGTACGGCACTCTGAGTTCCATGCTCAGTCAAGCCCCAGCCAGCCACCTGAAACAAGAGATACACATCTTTAACAGTCTTGTTATGTGACCATTGTTGGATGAGCGTAGCGAGCGAAGCGAAGATTCCATTTCACTACACTGGAGAAAAAAATCCGGAATGTTTTTTTTTTTCTTTCCTTCTTTTTTTCTGTATTTTTGTGTGTTTGTCAGCACGATTCCGGCTAAACCGATACTCCGTTTGCGATGAAATTTTATGGAGGCCTTCGAAATCTCTGAACTTAGAACTGCCACGTTTTTGAGCGCAATCGGGAATTTTTTCTCATAAAAAACGCAATTTTACGATTTTTTTCGATTTTTAAAAAAATTCTTCGACTTATAACACCTACATACTTTATCCGATTGTAATGATTTTTTCACAGAACCTTAATTTTATGAATTAAGATATTTGTGTGAAATTTGAGCGTAATCGAAAAATTATTTCTCGTGAAAATCGAAATTTTACGTTTTTTTTTCTTTTTTAAAATAATTCTTTGATTTATAACACCTACATGCTTTATTCTTTTGTAATTATTTTTTCACAGTACCTTAATTTCATGAATTAATATATTCGTGTTAAATTTGAGCGCAATCGAATAATTATTTCTTTTAAAAATTGCAATTTTACGATTTATTTCTTTTTAAAAATTATGATTAATTAAAAAAATTAAGTAACTTTTTTATTTAATTTAATCTAATTAAAAAAATAAAGTTAATTTTTTATTAAATTTAATTTAATAAAAAAATCTTCGACTAAGTCATGATTTTTTCACAGAACAACAGAAAATCCGCGTAACACATGGCAGCTCAATGCACCATATATGCTCATCCAACAACGCGGCGGGACTTAAGCGTTTTCCTAGTAGTTACTTAATGTGTCAACAATGTTGATACTCGCATTTGGATACTCGCATTTGGATTGACATAAGTTGACTGTGCAGGATACTAAAACCTGCCGCTATCTTGGAGTCTTATTTTGATGACCATTCATTTCGTGTAAATTATATTGTTTGCTGGGAATTCACCATAAGAGTATAGTTTTGTATATATTATCGTGGGTCTCATATCATAGGGGCGTATGAACCATTTTCGCGAAAAATGGATTTTTGGGGCGTATGCACCATCAGATGGAGCTGCATCATTTTATCAGACGGATTATTATGTTAACCACAAATGTGTTTCTGCTTACAAAAAAATGTATATTATTTATTTAGATATTAAACTAAAAATTTTGGCCTTATTTCCAGAGTTGCGTTACTTAATGTCCAGTAACTTTTGTGTTCTTGTTTGTATAGCTATAGCTGAGTCCCAATAGAAGAAAAGCAAAGAATAATTACGTAATTTAAAATGAACTTCAGTCATAAACGGCTGGTGACAAGAAATATGTACGTATCTAGGTGCCCGTCAGGGCACCGCAGCCAAGCCGCGGTGCGCTACACACTCAGGCACCTTATACAGCAAGCAGAGTTGGGGTGATTTCGAGGTGTCACCCAGCCGTCATGAAACGTGATGTGAACTTGAAAACTATCAAAATCGAGGGGATTTAGGTATCTGAGAACACATGCCAAATTTGGTTTGGGTACGAGCATTCCTTCTTGGTGAAAAAATGACTTGAAACATGCTCAAAATCACTTTAAGGATGTTAGTCACTACTGGCTACTACTACTACGTACTACTACTATCTAATTCGTCAGTTTCAATTGCCCAGCGATTCTGACCAAACGGGTGGGCCTACAACGTTCATATTTTACATGGACATTAAGGTAATAGTGATGTAATTCCCTTTGAAAGAAAGAGTAAAAAAAAATGCTGGAAAACTTCCAAATAAAGGTTTTAAAATAAGCCTTATACAGGCATACAATCAACAAGTAACTATAGTTATGTGACAATAATCGCCTACATTGTTTACAAAAAGCAAGTCTTTAGACCACTATATTTTTTCATTCTATTGTTAATTGGTAATACCATAGCAATTAAATCGACTTTGATAAAATTATTATATTTTAACAAATAATTTTGCAATGGAACTTCAAAAAGTAATGAGATCTCACACATAACAAAAACTTGTAAAAATACAGCCAAACCTTACACACTCAAAATAAATGAGATCTAAAAAAAAGGGCCAAGCTCATCTACCCTTCCACATTTGCGCATTCTTAATTCATAAACGTACAGTGTCCCGTAACAACATCCTTGAAAAGCTTGGAAAATAGAATTTGCATGACCATTACGTTAAAATTAATTAGAAAAAAAGAATTTGGATGAACTATTACGTTTAAATTAATAGTTGCAAATTCTATTTTGCCAAGCTTTTCGAGGATGCTGTTATGGGACACTGTACGTTTATGAATTAAGAATGCGCAAATGTGGAAGGGTAGATGAGCTTGGCCCTTTTTTTAGATCTCATTTCTTTTGAGTGTGTAAGGTTTGGCTGTATTTTTACAAGTTTTTGTTATGTTTGTGCGTACTGTAGGACATGTTCTTTCACAACTTGTGATGTTGTTACTAAGTTACATAGCCGAGTGGGTTTTATGTAAGGGCTTCTTCCTGTTTCTGACCATGATATTGAGCGTGCTCCTGATGAGAATACACCAAGCAAACTTACAACGCCCACCGATCTAACTTTGAGTTGGTCTCTCTCCAGAATATTGCCCCAATCAACGCAGATTAGGTTCGTCTTCAAGTTGATATCGACCGGGGACTCCAAAAGGACGATAGCGATGTCGGGGGAGAAGTTTGTGAGAGATCCTCGGTAGCCCCTGGGTATCGCAACCGCGGAGACATTCCTCCTCTGAACCGTAGTGTCTGGGTCGTCCCAGATTCGGAGGTGTTTGCCCGCAGCGACCTTGTACATACTCGCTGATTTCTTTGTAGTGGATGTTTCATCCCAAAAACAATGGGCAGCTGTAATTAGCACAAAGCATTGTAGTAGATATATTGTATCTTGGTGGTGTACTTAATATAGACCTCTATAACTATGCGCTATATCTATAACTTGCTCCTCTTCAATAAGTGATTCTTACCAGAGACAACAACGTTAGGTTTGATAAGTGTTCCGCCGCAGATCTGTTCTGTGATTCCAGTGCCGGGCAGCACGTGGTAGATTCCAACGTGCCACGGAAACTCCCCAACATTCCCGTCGTGGCCCCTGGCGAGAAGCGTCTGTCGGCCGGCGTTGTTGCGTCGCCCACAGTCTGGGGACAGAAACAAAACTTCGGGTACACATCGGGTTTCGTTTCAGTTTAATACATAATATTGTCGAAAGTCAGTAAAGAGTAATATTTCTAAATAATGTCTGATGGCTTTGAAATGTATAACAATATGGTTTTTCAAGAAAAGAGGCGACTTTTAATGTTTTGATGAGAGTTTTTTCTGTTTTTCCTGGTAAACGGTTAATTGCATCATTATAATATTACACATGATTGTTGAAAAAGTATCATTCTAAGCTATCCAGTACGCGTAGTTCAAGATGACGGCGTGTGAGCAACTCAGGTAAATTGGTTCATTGCAAAAAAACTATTTATTAATTTCGAAATAAGCCATTTAGCAATAAAAGAAGAAGAAGAGAATAAAATAGAAAAGCATATAACTTTTCCATTATAGTTTCTAGAATCTGTCAAAAAGTTCAAAAACACTAAAATAAGTCAGCCTTTTCTGACTGATACACAATTAGCTTAGAAAATCTGCTATGATAGGGGTGTACATTTATCCATGATAAATAGCAATTTCAGAATGTTGTATTCGCATTAAAAGACTTAAAAGGAAGGCGTCGAGCGTCAATTAGTCCCACTCCCTTTAAAAGGTTTAGTGGACGGTAAATTTAATCATCAAGTCCACGGTCAAAATGTCCTCGGCAGCTGGTCCAATATAAAATTCCAATACGAATGGTCCGTTATTCATAACGTCCACAATATTTTGTCCGCGGCATTTCGTCCATTCCGTAAGACGAACAAACAATTTTGTCTATGTTTAAGTAAATGAATATGATGAATAAAAAGAGTCTAAAAATGATAATAAAAACGATGTTTAGTTTTCATCTTCCACTAATGTAAGTCCACTGTATGGATGCTATTTCCTCCTTTGAATCAGTGATAGACAATATATAACACATATTATGGTTCAAATGCCTAAATGAAGAATGCATCGATGATGTAGGTCGACCAGAAAGTTATTCCTTGGACGAGACACGAATTCTTAAAGGGGTATTTAACCGCTAAACTAAAAAAATATATTTCATTCAGGCTAACTAGTAATGAATTTAGCAATCAACAGAAAAATTATTGGGGCCACCATGACCTCCCAAAAAAATATCAAACATGACATTTTTTCGAGCTAGGTCCCACCGGCAAAAATCTCCCATAAGAAATAACATGGTCGATCTATATGCCCCGTGACCTTGGAGGATTTTGATCCAAAAAAATATTGGCCATTATTGACATACTCTACAGCATTTTCTGTAAATTCTTTTTACTTTGTTTTGTAATTTGGGCAAGTCATTCGGTCACAATATGCTGCTTACCAAGATGGGGTTTGATTTTGGAATGCATATTTTTCCGTGTTTGAGGGTATATTTGGGCACAGTTTCAAGACACAATGTAAAAAATGGGCATTTTAGATTGGTACTATGCTATAGTATCTATGTGGACCAAAAAAGAAGCAGATTCCCCAAAACACCAGTTTTTGCAAATTTCTGGATCAAAAAATTGAAAAATTCGTGTTAAATCACAGTTGCAAGATATATTTTTTAAAACTGTATTTTTAGTGTAGTATTGTGCTATAGATCATGTGGTAAAAATAATTTGTTGGGTTAATAGCCCCTTAAAGTCAATATGTAGGCCCTTCCTTATAACAATGTAATATTAAATCATTAAATCAATCACCAGCGGTTAAGCTGCAGTCGTTTAACCGGTTCTTTCTCGAATTTAAGCAACATCGGGAGTGGTCAGGGGTAGAGTGGGTGACCGCTCTGCCCTGAAACTCACGTATACCGCTGGTTAGAGCAGATGGAGGGTTCGAGAGCTAGTGTAACGGCTACGTTCTCCTCTACGTCTGCTCGGCAGTCCGGGTTAGTGGAGGAACCTATATGACTGTCAAGGTTACACCGTCCTTTCGAATGGGACGTAAAGCCGTTGGTCCCCTTGGTACTTTTCAAAAGGAGTTGGCTACGTGGCGGTACCGGGTTTCCCCTTCTCCCTTCTTCATCATCATGCATCGTTGTTAATCATTAGTTGCCACTGTAAAACGGCATAATATGCTGTATGTGGCCAATCATAAATGAAAAAATAACAATATTTATTTTTAACATTCACTATAGGGAACCTAAGTTTTGAAGGCGGGAAGGAAATTGGTTCTCTCTGGTCTCAGCGCCCATAAGAATTAGCATGGTACAAAAATGTAACTCGCCGTATCTTTTGATTCGCGCAAAAGAAATCTAAACCAATAACATCACAAGATGCATAATTTTGTGAAGAAGATGATGGCATTCTACTTTGCTCGATGACGCTTCCTAAATTCAAACTATTATGAGTTAAATGGACCAATGTTTGCGCGCTGTCGCAAATGTACTCTGACTGAGCGGCAACCTAAGCGAGACGCAGCCACGTTGTGTGCAGCTGTGGCATCCTCGCATACCACGCGCCTGTCCATGGTTGCTAAATGTACTTCGCATTCAAGATTTTGTAGGCACATTAAAGGATATTTTATTACTAATGTATAATCTAATACAACCCAGTGACCTCACAGTAGCCACAAAGCAAGTCGGATACCAAATGTTATGCTGATGCCACGGGCAGAAGGTTTGGCAACAGTGTAAATGTAGAGTTCACTTCAACTCAAAACAAATGTCATTAATATTTGTGATAGAGCAGAGTTATGTATATCCACGCAAAGAGGAAAGATTAAAGTTTCTTACAGTATGAATATAATTCCGGTCCGTGGTCGGGTTCTCACGCCATCGCTTACGAAACATTTAGCACGGGTTAATTGCCAATACAACGCTGACCGGAGAGAACCGGACAACGCCCACTTAGGTTCCCTATTTTGCTGATGTTTGAAATAAGTTATTTATCTGTAGGCGCGTACCTGCATTGCATCCACTCATTAGTGTGATGTGTGCTGCCTAGTACACCGGCACTCACACTCATGCGTGTCGTGTGGATGATATAACTTAGAAGGTCGCGCTTTCGAGACCCGCCACCGGCATTCTTGACTGCAAGACTTGTACGAGGTTTTCTTCAGCCGACAAGGTGATTGCTAGAAGTGAGGCTCCTCCAACAGCCCTATAGGTAGAGAGCTGCGCGTGTCAGAAAATTGACATCCGCAACCTCCGAGTTAAAACTCACCCCGCATCCGCTTTACATTCATGTTTCCATGTTCTACGTTTCACCTTCTCCGTTGTGCGACATTTGGAACATTCCGCACCAGACACATATATTTGCCAGCCCGTTTCGTCTCATCAACCCTGCCGTGTCCAGTCGAGAATTAAGGGGGGTCGATCCTCATAAATCGTAGTTTATGCCCCCCCCCCCCCACCCCCTATCACCAAAGAAGGTAAGCTTTTGCAAAGATAGTCACAAGGGGCGGATGTGGTTATCTTTCAAGGACAGAGTGAAACCCTGCATTTACTATTATCAGGTCAACTACCTCGAAAAGTACAGTTTTCAACATTAGTACGAGACACGTAAAATACAAAAAATTCACTTTTAGTTTTTAATTTGGACTTTTAGCAACCCGCACCCAGCCTGCACCCAGCCCGCACCCAGCCTGCAACCAGCCTGCACCCAGCCTGCACCCAGCCTGCACCCAGCCTGCACCCAGCCTGCACCCAGCCTGCAACCGCCCATGATTGTGCGAATATACAGGTTACCTAAAGGACACTTTTTTTGCAACTACCTTAATCCCTAATAACATTGTTTATAAAATAAAATAAATAAATAAATTGTATTTAGAGTCTACCCACTCAGTTATATAACTGATTTTCAGTGGGGGACAGTAAATCAAAGCGACCAAGCCAACCCTGCAGGCCCCGACGCAATCGACGAGTGAGCGATAACCAACCAAAGATCAATATTTTTAATAGGAAATATAGCGATCAGTGGTAAGGACAGTGCGAACACCCGCGGATCAACGCCAGAATCAACAAGACCGATTCAGAACAACACTGAATTTATTATGTGCTTCGTTGCTAGGACGGCTCCAAAGTCACCGTTTACAAACTCCTATGACAAGAACTGATGGACTTAAGTCCAAATCAGAAGTTAAAAAACTTCTGACTATAGCGGGAATCGAACCCTGGACCTTCTGCATTGGAAGCATTGGAAGTCCATATATTAGTTTTATATATAGGTATATATTTAATATATTTATTATATTTATACGAATATAATTATCAAACTTAAATGCAAATGTTCCCGGGTACTCACCACATGACTCACTCACTCGTCTAACTACAACTTTGGCGTTTCCCTAGTCTAGTTGGCTAAAGCGCCCTTGTAGCCGAAATGTGGGAGACGTGGGTTCAATCCCCTGGTTGGGAAAGATTTTGTTTCTAGATTGTATTTCAAAAATAATTAAACTTGTTTTGAAATGAATATAACACAGTGTAGTCCATCATCTGTGGCAATAGGGCCTACTATGGTAAACATAGCCAGTACGAAATACGTGAAAATATTGCAAGGTGGCAACTTACAACACGGTCAGTGCATGACCTTGGCGATTTCACAGCCAGTCCCGTTAGGTTCTATTAACCAAAGCAAAACCATTGATCCTGGCCTCGCCAGTACCTCGGTGATGGAGTCCGTTTTACTCAAGGATTTACCCAGTAGTGTTAAGTTTGCATACACCATGCAAATTAACTAGACACAAAAACCGTTACAAAATATGAAAAATTATGACAATATGCAAATTCAACCAATATAAAAAGCAAAATTTTAGAGAAGAGGGCTCCAAATCATGACCAAAAGGGCTGTACTGCCACAAAGCTCTGACTCCTCCCCCTTTCCTTGGCGACTTCCCCGACTATGACGACAATGACACCACGACGAGAGAACCCCTCTCCCTGTTCTCCCCCTACCCATGGCTGCTTCTGACCATATTCCATATCCCCTAGGCGAGAGTGGTGCATTATGACTAGAGGTACCTACGTGTATATAGCATTTTCAAGAGTCATTTTAGAGCGTTTTGAAGCATATATTTTTGTATCCACTTCCAAAATCTTGGGAATAATGTTTTTTCATATTTTTATTTGATAACTATGTCACCAAGGTTGAATTAATATCAACTTAAAAAAAGTGTTTATGCAAAAGGTAGGCCTACTATTTAAAATTAAATAAAATAGGACTAGAAAACAATAGTTTTAATGAAAAAATAGCGCTTTGTAGCATCTATTCACAAAACGCTATTTTCACGAACCTCTATTATGACCTTACGGTTGCACACCCAAATCCAAATAAACTAAAAACTAACAAACCAATAGTACAAATAGTTATGATATTTGGAAATTATTATTTTTAATCTACCTTGGAGGCTCACTTCTCAAGTTGACAGAAAATTTGAATAAGAAATAAATAATTGGATGAGCGTAGCGAGCGTAGCGAGCGAAGCGAAGATTCCATTCTACTACACTGGAGAAAAAAATCCGGAATGTTTTTTTTTTTTTTTTTTTTTTTTTTTTTTTTTTTGTATTTTTGTCTGTTTGTCCGCACGATTCCGGCTAAACCGATACTCCGATTGAGATGAAATTTTATGGAGGCCTTCGAAATCTCTGAACTTAGAACTGCCACGTTTTTGAGCGCAATCGGAAAATTATTTCTCATGAAAATCACAATTTTACGATTTTTTTCGATTTTTAAAAATTTCTTTGACTTATAACACCTACATGCTTTATCCGATTTTAATGATTTTTGCACAGAACCTTTATTTATGAATTTAGATATTCTTGTGAAATTTGAGCTTAATTGAAAAAATATTTATCATAAAAATCGAAATTTTACGGGTTTTTTCTTTTTTTAAACAATTCTTTGACTTATAACACCTACATGCTTTATCCGATTGTAATGATTTTTTCGCAGAACCTTAATTTTATGAATTTATATATTAGTGTTAAATTTGAGCGCAATCGAGAAATTATTTCTTATAAAAATCGCAATTTTACGATTTTTTTAACAATTACGATTAATAAATTAAAAAGTTAAAGTTAATTTTAATTTAATTTAATTTAATTTAATTTTAAAAAAAATTCAACTTAGTAATGATTTTTCCACAGAACAACAGAAAATTCGCATAACACATGGCAGCTCAATGCACCAATTACGCTCATCCAACAACGCGGCGGGACTTAAGCGTTTTCCTAGTAATCTATAAATAGCTCCGTGTGATTGTCATCTAGGTTTGTACAGAACATTGAGAGAAGTCTGTCGGCGTTTCTCGCAGCTACTTTTATTCTTGTTTATGTTGAGAAACGTGTTTTGGAACGTGGCCGTTTCCTCCACCGATGATCTCTGAATCTCCATTCTGTTCGGAAGGCACCAGATGCACAGCATCAACAGCGCCCTGTAGAGAAACAAAGTGTAAATAAATAAATAATAAATAAATTTTATTTAGAGTCTACCCACTCAGTTATATATAACTGATTTTCAGTGGGGGACTTTAAATCAAAGCGACCAAGCCAACCCTGCAGGCCCCGACGCAATCGACGAGTGAGCGATAACCAACCAAAGATTAATATTTTTAATAGGAAATGTAGCAATCTGTAGTATGGAGAGTGCAAACACCCGCGAATCAACGCCAGAATCAACAAGGCCGATTCAGAACAACTCTGAAATTTATTATGTGCTTTGTTGCCAGTACGGCTCCAAAGTCTCCATTTACAAACTCCCAAGACAAGAACTGATGGACTCGAGTCCAAATCAAAAGTTAAAAAACTTCTGACTTTAGTGGTGAATGGACCCCTGGACCTTCTGCATTGGAAGCAGATACGCTTACCACAAGACCAACGAGCCACACAGGCAACTTTAGACTTGAGTACCAGGTTCACGCCTAGGTAGAGTTTATAATTCAAGTTTGAGTGATTTTAGTCTTGATCAGTTGTTTTATTCTTAATTAATATTTTACTTCCAAGTGAGATCAGAAATCGTGTTTCACTTTAATTAGGCGACCCATCGCCGAGTATGTTTTTGTTTATTAAATGGTATGTTTCGAAGTATAACTATTTAGAGAAGTATCCAACGAGAGCTTAGCGATTACGTGAGGGGTCGTAGGTTCGTTGTGTTACATTTGGCATTACATTTGGCAACGTTCATGTTTGTGTGTTCTAATCTTGATAACTCACCCCTGACCATGAAAAAAAAGTACGAAATGCAGTAAAATTTCATCGCCATAGTTAAGATTACAATAGGCAAAGAAACACTTGGCGGTTATGAAAAATGGTGCTATAAAAACACAAATTTCGTAAAAAAAAAAAAAAAAAAATAGAGTTTTCCACGATTTCATAAAAATTGACAAAAATGTAGGGTCGAACTAAAAAAATGTCAGAATCGATCATTTGAGACCAAAGAATCGACTCATATTTGTACGCATTGTTATTTTGTTGGACTATTTCCATGGCCCCCGTGTTGACTCCTCCCACGTCGCGTTTAATGATCAGTTATTTATTATTTATATCAGTTATTTCGCGCTATAGTACGTGAGATTTCGCGAAATTCGCGTTTTCAAAATGTGTTTTTTCCATCTGTTCATGACGTAGGCCTAATTCGTCGACAACATTTCAGAAAGCCAATAAAATGGACATCAAGTTTTTTCGCAAATTTCGTTATCACCATTTTTCACAACTTCTACCAATCTGGCGTTGATCCGCGGGTGTTCACACTGTCCATACCACTGATTGCTATCTAGGTGCCCGTTAGGGCGCCGCAGCCAAGCCGCGGTGCGCTACACACTCAAGCACCTTATACACCAAGCAGAGTTGGGGTGATTTCGAGGTGTTACCCAGCCGTCATGTAACGTGATGTAAACTTGAAAACTATCACAATCGAGGGGATTTAGGTACCTGACAACACATGCCAAATTTTATTGGGGTACGACCATTCCTTCTTTCTTGGTGAAAAAATGGCTTGAAACATGCTCAAAATCACTTTAAGGATGTTAGCTACTGCTACTGCTACTGCTACTGCTACTAACATCTAATTCGTCAGTTTCAATCGGCCCGCGATTCTGACCAGACGGGTGGGGCTACAATGTTCATATTTTACATGGACATTAAGGTTAAAGTAATATAGTCTCTTTTGAAAAAAAAAAGTTGAAAAAGTTTGTTGGAAGGCTTCCAAATAAAGGTTTTAAAATAAGCCTTAACACTAGGCATACAATCAACAAGTAACTATAGTTACTTGACACTTGTTGACGGTATAAGCAGAGTTAGGCGGGAAAGTGCGATACGTAAACAAATGGCGGACATTTTAAATTTTTCTTCTTTGTGTGGAACGAGAAAAGGTGTCATTATACTCTCATAAAACAAATCAGAAACCGTCCCTGGCCTAGGCCCAGATGTAGAAAATTATTTATAATACAACAGTGTAGGTCTAAAGTTCCATCAGGCTATAGGACTAGATAAATAAATACTTACACTACATGTTTGACAAGCCCTAGGCCTTTCTTAGCCAACCCTAGGCCAGCACAAAAAAAAAAAAAAAGGTATGGGAGAAGGCAAGTAAAGGCAAACAGTGGCAAGGAGCAGCCACAAAAAAAACAAAGTGGAGAAATCGGCAGACTGAGACGGCACAATTCAGATTGGAAACCGGTCATGACCTGCTAGCTACACACCTTCATAAACTGGGGATAACTGACTCAAGCACATGTACACTTTGTGCTACAGAACAGCATACCAGGGAGCACCTACGTAGATGCCCGGTACTTCAAGAAATAAGAGACGCAATGCCAAAAGATATGGAGGAGGCAGAAAGAGAATCCTATCTCTACTGGGAAACACGGAAACGCATGATGGCCAAATAGGTCAATTGCTGGCATAAGAAGAAGAAGAAGACAACCTTGTTCTGACACACATCCCGTACAAATAACTAGTTTTGATTACCAAAAGCCTAATGCAGATAAACAAAGGTATGATAGTCCTAGGCTATTCCTAAATTTACGGCAATAATAAGCCTTTCCTTTTCTTTTAATAAACTCACGCAATCTCCTGTCACTTTTAATGAAAATGTAAAACAAAAGATGGTGAAAATTTTCAATATTCATTTGATTATCTAATGATTTACATGGCGATGTGGATGCAGTGAAATAGGTGTCAAATAACATTACATTAGTTGTGCGTTTGTTGTTGCATGGAAAAGTTTTAATTGGCCGTGAGTTGCCTAGACTTAACCAGTCCTTATACCGTCGTTATACCATGGTTATACCACCTATACCCAGGATGTACATGAATCCGGGTCTAGATATTTTACATCCTATTGTTG